>JAEANM010016539.1:0-13239 GCA_017656035.1 Myanophis thanlyinensis
ATTGTATTGTTTTTATAGGCTGTTCACCGCCCCGAGTCCTCCGGGAGAGGGGCGGTATAGAAATTTAATAAAATTAATTAAAGTAGAATTAAGCTATAATGTATGATGACAGACCGTAGCGTTTTTTTTTTAGTTAAAATGTCACTTAAAAATAGTTTAGGATTAATTCATTCTGCAGTGAAAAAGCAGTGGTTTTTTTCCCCTTATGCTCTTTAAAGGAATGCTCAAATCCTAATTTTCCCCCCAACTCATTAGAATTGCAGTGTTGACATCCAGGTTAGAAAAAAAGGTGTGCCAATATATAAATTTTAGTCTCTTTCTAGCACTGCATATTCAGTTGTAAATTTTAAAAAATTGTGTGTATTTAGATCTAACGCTATATAACTAAGTTTCAAGGAATCTAATTTTATATTTGAAGTTTAGTTATTAAATTTTACAGCCTTAATGTATTTTGTGAGGTAACATTGTTACATGCTTAATTAGTTGATAAATGTTTACTTATATATTTAATATTTTCAATATTCAGCATCATATCTGTCCAAATATATATTCCATTGTTTTAGTGATGTCTTCTAAATAAATATTTTAGACCACAATATTTTCTGATAGGGAATGCTTTTGGTTTACTGTGTCTTTATATACAGCGTTATCGTGATTCCTTATAGAAATTTAATTATCAAAACACAAAGTATCTCAACATTATGTTCTTTTTACATTTAGTTTATATTTCTGAGGTCTTCTAGATATATGACTGCAACTGTGCCTCTGATTTCCTAGACAGCATAGTCAAGCAGTATTGCCGGTTGTGAATCCTGAAGTTTATAGACTGTGTATCTGGAAAGCATCAGATTGTAGATCATTCTGAAAACATAGGAGTATGCATGTAAAGCATAATCACAGTGAACCATAGTGACAAAATACTAAAAAAGGCTAGGTGGCTAATTTTTCAATAAAAGGTTCAAATGAACAGGGATAATGACATACAATATTTTTAATAGAAGCTGTTGATTATCTTATAAGTAGGTAATAATACAGAGTTGTCCCAATGATGCTTTTTCAAAAGGCAACTGGACTTTGTTTTTCCTTGAAAACAAAGGAAAAACAAACTCCAGTTGCTTTTTGAAAAAGCACCTTTGGGATAACCATGACCTGAATGACTGAGAATCTCCATAGACAAATATAGCACTGTGTTGATTTTCTTCTTTCTTAGCCCTGTTTCAAACAAAATTTCATCTAATATGACTTAAATTATTAACATTTTTAAAAATCCACATTGTTTGAAAAACTTGCAAGCTGATTTTAAGGATTTCAGATCCAAGGATTATGGTTTGACAAAAAGAGTAAAAGCAATTAAAAATGGACACCTATGCTACAAAGAGTCTTCCAGTGTTAATCTTATGGTTGAAGCAGAACTGGAGAGGCAGAAGTCTACTCTTAAGTCATGAAAATTCAAATCAATCACTCACTACTTCACAAAGTTGTTATAACGGTAGAATTTAAGGATAGAAAATATGAAAAAAAATATTTTTCTTTTGTTATTAGGCTCTTTAAAAACAGGCTTTTCTGGCTCAAAACAAAATGAATAAATCATCAATGCTGCTGCGGTTTCCTCTCTACCAGCTTCTTAAGAACATTAGGAAGCCTTCTTGGGAAAACTTCTGCTGGAAATCTAGTGATGGGTTTACTTTTCTGTATGGCCAGCGAGATAATTCACCACGAACCTTTTGTTCATGGAGGAGGATGTTTTCCAATGGGTTGAAATCTGGGCTGGGGTGTCCAGCAATAGCAGAACAGCAAACACCTGAGCTCTCTGACAAGGAGAAAAGACTTCTGAGTAAGCTGTACACTGGACTGATCCAAGGACACAGGGCTTGTCTGGCGGAAGCCATTACACTCATAGAATCAACCCATAAGAGGAAAAAAGAAGTTGCTCAAGTTCTTCTTCAGAAGGTATTATCCCACCACCGAGAACAAGAACAGTTAAATAAAGGAAAGCCACTAGCCTTTAGAGTGGGTCAGTTCTTTCTTGTTTGTGTGGTTATTGCTATTTTGATGCAAAGCATTCTTATTTGCCTATTGCTATGGTAACAGTTTATTTAACTCCAAAGTTTACAAAGTTGATTATTATATGATGTAAGGTTGATACTATTGAATTGCTGAATGTCTGCATTGTGAAATTTGCCTATCAGACATTGCCTCTGGTACCTGGGTAGAATGTCATCTCAAGACATCATACTTTCAGTTGCTTCTAAAATTGCTCCCTCTGAACTGTCTTCTTTCTCTGAAAGGAAGTCTGTGAGGGGCTGCTTAGATTGTCGCTGGTTGGTCTCCTTTAATGCCAGAAAACTTATTTTTATAAAATATTCTTCTATATAATATGTTTCTAGATAGAGGGGGGAAAAACATGTCAGGTTTATTTTGAAAATGTGATTCCTTGAATTCATTCTGTGAATTCAATTTTTATTTGTGGGATGGATTAGTTCTTAGCTCCTGCTTTGTCATCTCTGGTGCCCTTCCACATCAAAACTTGGCAGCAAATTAACAAACTACAATAGAGCAATGTTTCTCTTTTTTAAAAAAATACGAAGAAATCTAAGTGAGTAGAGTATCCAGAAATGAAAAATCTAAAACGCTGAAAGGGAGAATGAAAGGCCAGTTTCTCTGGTGGCTTCATTTCCTTTGAGCCCTACCTTGCAACCCTTGATGATAATAACTCCCTTTTTATGACCCCGTGGTCCCTATTCAGGGTAGAGTTGGGCTGCACAAAGGATGCCAGATGTACATAAATTGACAAATTATAAATACATGTGTAACTTTGGAGAAAGTGTTTTGCTTAAAACAGACCATAGAATGTTGGTAGCAAATACATTGCCTGCATAGCTGAAATGTATAGTTTTCTCACTGTTTTTGTGAAAACAGATAGATATTGATAATGTTGCTGCCACTTAGGATTATCTGGCCCCCCTGGTGCTGGAAAATCAACATTCATTGAATGTTTTGGGAAAATGCTGACTGAAAGAAGACACAAAGTATCTGTCCTGGCAGTAGATCCTTCCTCTAGTACTACTGGTGGTGAGTATGTTTGCAAAAGCATTATTTGTCTTTCATTCTGTTTATAATGAATATAGAATTTATAATAAAAGCAATATGTGTTTAATGGAGTAATTTTTTAACCAAATCAGATAGTTCCATTGTTTTTATTGAAAATATAATTATATTTTAAAAGTATATTTTAAAAGCTCAGTTGAAGTGTCTTTGCTGAAGATAGATAAAAGAATCTTCAGCAATATCCTATTGGCTACTATTATTAATAAAGAAACATTATATAATGAATTGCATTAAGTTCTGAAATTACCGTATTTTTTGCTCCATGAGACTCACTTTTTTGTCTCTCAAAAATGGGTGGAAATGTCTGTGCATCTTATGGAGTGAATATTGCCAAAGACACCCACACACCCACAAGCCCCCATCCTACAGCCATTTTTGGCCTCCGCATGTCCCAGGGTTTTTTTGGTCCTTTTTTTAGCCCATGTTTGGCCCTTTTTTCAGCCTCCACACACCCTAGGAAAACAGGTAAAAACCAGGATGTGTTGAAGCCAAAAACCGGAGTGCGTCTTATGGAGCGAAAAATATGGTACGTGATTGTCTGATAAAGTTTGTTCCAACTGTATTAATTAGGATAAGGTGGTGGAAAAATTTAATAGTTTTCTGTATTGATGAAAACATCTTAAATACTTCTTGTCCAAGAACTTTCAACTGCAAGACAAACTGCAAAAATAGGAATGTGTCTACCCTGCAGCTCTATCCTTTTGTATTCATGTTGGAAATACATTGGTCATGATGTAAGTACAAAATAGGTGGAGGTTGCAGCATAGTGTATTTCACAGCCATATTATACCTTAGTTGTTTTGAAATAATAAGTTTCTATTGTTTTAGGCAAAATCCTGTTTTATTTAAATGTAATTATAAATTATAAAATCCTTTGTATAATGCTTAAGGCTCACTCTTGGGTGATAAAACACGAATGACTGAATTGTCAAGAGATCTGAATGCTTACATCAGACCATCTCCAACCAGAGGAACATTGGGCGGGGTAACGCGAACTACAAATGAAGCCATTTTACTGTGTGAAGGAGGAGGTTATGATACTGTTCTTGTTGAAACAGTAGGTGAGTAAAATTCCTTGTCAGTTTTAGTTATCATGTTCTTTAGCTCAAGGTATGTATTCCTTCAACCATTTCTGTGGCTGCCATAGTCCTCCAAATTACACCCTAAAAATTCAGGAAATGAAATAGATTTTTTTTTAAATGTTGCATTCTTTTATGAAAAAAACCACATAAAATGATATTCTTGTTGAAGTTCTATTTTTTCCCCACCACATGACAGCAAAGCTATCATGACATTGTGACACATTTATGTGGGTGCATTTCAATTGGCTTGTAACATACTGGTTAGTGCCGATTTGAGCTTTTAGGGAGTGACTGACCCAGCTTTAAAAAGGACTTGAATCTGGGTCTCCCCACTTTTTGTCCAGTACCTTGACCATCCCAAAATATTGGCTGCCTTGGGGAGAGGGAGGGAAATTAATGTACATGGGATAATTAATAGTAAGGTTAGTTTATCTGGTTTTGTTAATGTAATAACTACAGGATAAAAAGATAGGCCCTTGACCAATATGCCTATAGCCCTCAAAAGCTACAAAAATAAAAGTGTGGCCAAAAATACTACTCATCTGTGCTGAAGTATTTGAACAAGGAAGGTGCTGAACCTTCTTGTGGAATTTAAATGAGCAACTATATAGCAATATGCTATTAGAAACTGCACAAAGCACCAATGGTTTTTCATCAGCTTTCAGGATACTATTCAATTTTCATGCAGATCTCTTTAGGGAGAGATTCTCTATATTTACAATTTAAATTTTGATCTTAAACAGTTTGCTTCTGTTCTTCATTCTCAGGAGTGGGTCAGTCAGAGTTTGCAGTTGCTGATATGGTAGATATGTTTGTATTGCTGCTGCCACCAGCAGGAGGTGATGAGTTACAGGTACTGATGTTGCATTTGATGAAATTTGAGTTAAACAAAACCTTATCCCAGGTTTTGTCAACCATAACAACTTTGAGTCATGTGGACTTCAAGTCTCAGAATTTCCCAGTCAGTATGCTGGCTGGGGAATTCTGGAAGTTGAAGCCCACATGTCTTAGTTGCCAGGGTTGAGAAATCCTGCTCTAACCTGTGGGAGCTATTTGGTACTAGCTCATACCAAGCTGGTCTACCAGAAATGATAAGCAAAATATAATGGTCAGTTCTACCAATCCTTGCTAGTTTTAAGTCAGGATTTTGTCTTTTTCACTATTGTACATTCCCCAGTACAACTTTAAGTGGACAATTGTTCATTATTTATAATAATAATTTTGTTTGCTTTTAAATATTCCTTATATGCCCTGAAAACAATTCATCTAATAATAAGTGGTGCTTTTATATGTTTAATACTTGGTTTTACATAATTTAATTTGAATTACTCAAGTTAAATGTTGCCTGACTCCAGGAGAATCTATGTGGTTCACAGTATAACAATAAAACACAATATAGGTAATCAGAAAGAAACTAAAAAACAAGAAGAATAAGAACAAAAATTAAAAGTTGTACAGTAGTGTGCTCTTAAATACAATATGTAGCATATTAAACAAATTGTTCTGAATAGTTTTCTGTACTTCATATTTTTATTAATATATTGTCCTGATACTTGATTAAATCGATAATTAAAATATTATAGCATGTAAGTATTAGCAGCACTAATTCTGATTTTTAGAAATGCATCTGGGTTATTTAAGCACAGGACAAAAGTTTTATTTATATTCAGTTCTGGTATAGTTTTTCTTTCGAAATCTTTTAAATGCAAATATGCAGTATGTTTTTTTATATATTAGATAAACCATTTCACAATTTGCATTTCCCATCCAGAAGGTAATTTTAAAAATTAGTTTCCTTTTAAACGCTATATAAAGATGAAGAGTTCCTTTGAAAAGTATTTTCTGGTTATTAAGTCTCATTTTTATTTTTCAGGGTATCAAACGAGGTATCATTGAGATGGCAGATCTTGTAGTTATAACCAAAGCAGATGGAGACCTCATTGTACCAGCACGGAGGATTCAAGCAGAATATGTTAGTGCTTTAAAATTGCTTCATAAGCGCTCAAAAATTTGGAGACCAAAGGTTAGTATATTAAAATAATTTAGAGAATATATAAAGAATCTGTAAATAATTACCACAAGTATTTATATTAGTCCTTTGATATATTTATTAAGTTTGACAAATAGTGCACTATATATCTCCCCTAAGGTAGTTTGTAATAAAACTAAATAACCCAAATGCTATTTGTCCCATGTAAAATTAATTATTTTGCTGCTTTATGCTTGAGAGAAGTGCTAAGCCTGGGCCATATACATCTGCATATAAAAGCTTTTCTTCTGGAAAAATAATCTGTATACTTCCAAAGCTACTGATTTCTCTTAATACAAAAATTATCTAACACTCCTAGTGTTAATATTTTAGTATCACATCCAACTACATGTTGAGCCTATAGAATGATGTCTTTTTGTCAAACTATTTTGACAATAAAGTTAACTTTTATATTAAACTCATAGGTCATTCTGCAAAGTTATAAAACATACACATATAAAACTATAAAATAGGCAAGCTTAAAATCAGAAGCAAATAACAGACCATTCAAACAAGAACAATATGTCAGTTTCTAAAAAGTCAGATTAAATAAAGGATGGGAGTATATTATCTGAACTTTAAGGATTTTGTTATAGTGCAGTTTTAGACATACCTACTAAAATGAATCTCATACATATTTATTAGATTTTCATCCCACCTTTGCTACTTTATAAGTAACTCGAGGAAGTAAACATACATAATATCCCTTCCTCCTCCTATTTAGTGGGATAAACCCAAAAGAAGGTAAGTATATAAAATTGCAGTTAGGAGACAATAACTGTATATAACCCAAGTGAGGCTTTCCTTAAAAAAATCAACATCTGGAATTAAACCTGGATATAAGTGGATAAAATATATAGAGGTACCAGAACATGTATCAGTTATTCTGTTAACATTACATATTTTAAATGTGCAAATTTTTTTAAAACTGAACCATTTTAAATTCAGTGTGTTCTGTTTCCATTTGAAATGGCTTCCTTACCGAACTGCTCAAAACAACCTATTCTAAATTTAAAATAACTGGATTGAATTCCAAACTCAGAACAAAGTTTTCAATTCCACAATTCAATTCTAAATGTTTTGCACAGCCCTGATGTTCAGTAACTTGTTAGTATTTCATTCTGTGGCCTGGGTGAAATTTTTAATAAATGATTGCCGCTTCATAGATAGCATTAATTTGGATCAGGAAAGTTTTCTCCACATCATCTCCAAAGGTGATTGACATTGCTTGGTAACTAGAGTTATCTTCTCAATCTAATAGGTAATGCGCATCTCTGCTAAAACCGGAGAAGGCATTTCGGATGTATGGGATAAGATGACAGAATTCCAAGAGCTCATGCTTACAAGTGGTGAGTTACTTGCCAAACGCAGGAGGCAGCAAAAAGTGTGGATGTGGAATGTAATCCAAGAAAGCATGCTGGACCATTTCCGGCATCACTCAGAAGTGAAGGATCAAATTCCACTCCTGGAAGACAAGGTTGTTGATGGGATCCTATCTCCTGGGCTAGCTGCAGACCTACTGCTCAAGGCTTTTAAAAAGAAATCCTGATTCTTTTCTGTATATGACCTGATGATATGAAATAAAATGATAAATGTATATAGCATTTTTTTTTAAAAATGTCTGAGCAATGAACGTCTTCATTATCAAATTTGTACCTGTACATTTTCAACAATGCCTGCCTTGATTTGCAACAATAATTAACAATAAAGTCTTATACCACAATATTAAAATGACTATTGTTGCCCAATATAGCAGCCCCCAGAAAGGAAATGCCAGCTTATAAAAACAAGCTTTCAAATTGCCATGGAAAGTGTGCAGAAAGGCAAAGGCCATTAATCAGAGAGAGAATTTGATAGCATTGCAGCTGCCACAGATTAGGTCTGGACCTAACTGATTTCTGTTTGTCCTCCTTCATAACCATCACTCCATAGACCAGGGGTGTCAAATGCATGTTGTCACAGCGACTTCATGTGACATATTGGGACTTTTTTTCCCATTGCTAAACCAGGCAGGGCTGGGGGCAGGGATGGAATTCAAATTTTTGTACTATCGGTTGTGTAGCTGTGGCTTGGTGGGCGTGGCTGGGGGCGGTCATGTAACTGGGTGGGCAGTTTCTTTAAGCAGAGCAATAAAAATTAGGCTTGAAACAACAGCAGAATGTTTTTTTCCTGCCTTCCTTACAGGATTAACTCTGTAAAGTGGAAAAAAAAAGGAGATTTCTTCTAACAACCGGTTTTCCAAACTGCTTAGAAAATTTACTACCGGTTCTAGGCAACCTGCTAGAACCTGCTGAATTTAACATCTGGCCAGGGGCCAGCATTTGATGCATTTGGCCTGCGGGCCACCCGCTTGACAGCCCCTGCCATAGACCTTAGATGATGAGCACAGCTCCTTGTTTGTCATGTAGGATAGGTAGGCAAGTCCTGAACTGTGGGGATTTCTGTGTTAGAACAATCACTCCAAATTTGATTTGGGGAACAGCTCGTAGCCCATGCTGTCACTGGCTTCAATAAGGAATGCCTATCAAAAGCCCGGCCTTTGTATCCTGTATCTACCCTATAGCTTCCAACTTCCTTTCAGAGGCTTCCCATATAAGGCACATTATATGGGAGGTAACCATAGTATGGATCATAGTGTTGGGTCAACCACTATTCAAAAAGCAAGGAAAGTGGTAAATTTTCTTCAGTTGGTAGAAGGCATCTGTCACCATTGCAGTCACCTGTTGTTTTTTGTCCCTGAATTCATTCACCTACCTAAACTGATAACAATTTATTGTTTTAGAAATATTTATCTTTTAGTATTTTAATGTTTAATGCTATAGGCCACCCAGAATTGTTTTGATACAAGATAGGAAGCAAATAAATAAATAAAATAAATATGAATATATACTAGGCCAGCAAATTTAGGTATATTTATAGGAATGTGATAATTACAGTGTGCTAGTGCAAAAATGAGGAATTGCAATTTCAGTTTCTAATCTGCAGAGAACCCTAGTGATATATTAAGAGGCATTGCATATGGAATTGAACTGACTTGTAAATGAGTCCTTAACAAATTTTATTTCCACAGCATCACTAAATTACTGGATGTTAAAAGATGGTTGAAATCTTTCCCTATGCAACATAAAAAATGCAATTGCCACATTATTGTACAACTGAATTAAACCAAAAACATCTTGGTCATAACATCTTCTATATACAAGTTGATGAAGCATAATTAGCTATGCATTACTGTGCTGTCCATCTACGGAGTTGCGCATATGCGTTATCAAATTCTGTAAGCAGAATTACTTCTGACAGTGAAAGCGTGTGTTTTATTTGATATTAAGGTCTCTATCTTCTGCAATAATTCAAAAAGGTCACACAGCCCATGTCAAGTTTAAGAAGAGAAAGTATGAATATGATCAGATTATATAAAATATATATGTGCTGATCCTCATTCTTATAATCCTACTGGGGCTATGTGTAATATACTTGAAATACTAGTGGATAAGTTTCAAGACAGTAATTGAGGTTAATTTAAAACCAAACCTAATGATACTAATATATGGAAAAGGATCCACAGAGATACCAGGGACACCTTAAATCTCACAACACTGATAACTGCTACTTCTGAAATGTATTTGATTCTACAGTCTGATTATTCTGTACAAATTTAGCAGTTTGAGAGAACTACCACACTTTGGCAGCAGTATTGTTACCATTGCTCTTATTAGGAAGTTTCTCCCTGTATATCTAATCTACATTGCTCCTTTGTAATGAATTCCTTCCTGTAATACAAGTTGAGTGGCCTTTAATATGCATAGCCCTTCTGCATATTGCTTCCTTTCTCTGTATTGCTGCCCTCTACTCAGCTGTTCTTTCTAAGTGGTTATGTAGTAAATAGATTTTCTCCTGCTTTGCATGTTTTTATTAATTTAATATGCTTTACTAAAATAATGCTTAGCTAAATAAAATTAAATAGAATACATTTTCAGACGTAAAAAGTGATACAAATGTTGCTTGGGAATGTTTCATTTTTAATTTCAAAATAATGTTAGGGCAATTTTATTGCTGATCATTCTCTTTTACTTAAAAGTAATAGAATCAAAGACATTTGAAAAGTTATAGTCAGATGACTTTCTTTTGGTGCCTTTAAGTCATTGTTGACTGCTGATGACTCCTGTTGACCGCTGATGAAGTTTCTTTGCAAGATTTCAGAAGTGGTTTGCCATCGCCTCTTTGCTAGACTGAGAAAGGAACTGACACAAATTTACCCAGCTGGCTTTGTGCTTAAGGTGGGATTAGAACTCACAGTCCTGCAGTTTCTAGCCTGATGTCTTAACCACTATACCAAATTGGATCTCAGTCAAATAATATACCCTGCTAAAAATGTGGGGAGGGGGAAAACTGAAGCTAGAAAGGATAGTATAGTATGCAACAGCTGTTTCATGGTAGTATCTTAAGTTTGCTCAGTTTGGTATCTTAAATGTAGAGAAGAATATCTTTTTGTTACATGTTACATTTTTTTAAAAAACGCCAGAGTTATTACAAGCAATAAGAATGTACAACACATTCCAAATGGAAAATTACAATTTCCCGATATTCTAAAGTTTTATCTCAAATCTTCATGTGTGTTTGAATGTTATTGCTTTTTATGTAATTACTTTTTATGTTATTACGTTTTACTTTTTGAAAATTCTACGATGAACACTTGAACAGTGCATTGTTCATAAAACAAGGAGTACAAGCTGTATCTCCCCTCCTTTTGGTTGGAACTGGAACTAGTGGAGAAATGGAGATAGGTAGGATTAGGGGGAAATCACTGAAATTCGTGGGCCTGAGAAACATCTGAAGAAAAGGATCCCTACCTGATCTTTGCTATAGGAACTTGAAATTCATGGGTTGAAAAAAGATGTTTTCCATGACAGTGCGTTTTTTCCTGTTACATGATTTATTGTATATTGTTGAAATTAATCAATTTTTGTTTAATAGCTTGTTTGGTTCTATGGCTGGTTATTTGCATGTTAGCCACAAACAGTATTAACTGCTGCTTATTTATTTGCTACGAGATTTTTTAAAAATACTTTTTTTTCAAATCATGATCATTTTTCTATATATTGTTAATAAATATCACTCAGCATAGACTACCACTAGCTTTTCTAGCACTAAGACAAAAACAAGAAATAACAAACCTGTACTGTATTTCTGTTGTTTTCTATATCCAAATCTTCAAAACATTTAAGGTTAAATAGCTGAGGAAAGGGAGCAGATACATGCACCTTCTATAAGTAAGCATTAAAAATAAATATCTGTATATAAGATAATGTCCCAAGGTAGCAACAGAATTAAGACCTGATCTTGTTGCAACCCTTCTGCTCTTGCAGAGATTCTGTCTTATATCCAGAAGTAGAGATAAGGAATGTTCAAATAACTAGTGTTCACCAAATTGGATTATTCCATATGCTAGAGTATTAAAATTGTACTCTAACACATTTGGGCTAGTAAAAGAATAATCTGGACATAAGAGCCAATAGATAATTCTGTGGCTTTCTAGGTGCATTAATTCTAGTTATATTCCCATCTGAACTTCATTTTGGAACACATAAGCCACTGGTTCCCAAAACAGTAGTTTTGCTGTTAAGAAGGAGCAGAAACACTATACAACAGTTTAATGTCATCTGACAGTCCTGATAACTTTTCACCAATTTTATTTAGAGCCGCAACAACTTGTTGCATTTCTGAAAGTTGTTGAGTTGCCATATTCAGTAAATTTTTAATTATTCACTTTTGCCAAGAGGGTCAACCTTCAACCTTCCCTGTCCTTGGGCATTTTATTTCAAGGCTCTCTGAAGCCAAATCCCAACCAATTTCTTCGGAACTTTCCCCCAAAAGGAATTTTTGGAAATGGAACAGAAGTTGTTCAGAATTGCCAGATCCAGGGATGGCTTGGGAAGGGGCATCCTATTGCTTCCTTTAAGAAGATGGGCTTCTCCCACACAATCTGAATAGGGCCAGGAGGAGCAGAAATCTAGGGCTCATGTTGTAGAAGTTTTCCATTTTCTTGGCATCCAATGGATCAAATACATTCTAAATGATTTTGCAGGATGTCATCCCAGTCACCAGATTCTACCCAGAAGGTGCTAAGCTCAAGTACATAGGAGTGATTTATCATTGAGAAGCTTCTGAACAAGTCAGCATAGACTCAGGAATGTGAAAGGATGGGTCACCTTAAACAAGCACATCACAGCTAAGATTAAGGGAGAGAAGTACTGATGTTTTTCTGCCCTTAGTGTCACAGCATATGGCCAGTTTGGATGTATGAAATATCATGTTTGATCCTTATTTTTTCCTATTTTTGTAATAAGATAATGTTTGTAATGTTGTTTATTGGATTTTGAATGTATATGCTGTATTGATCAAGAAATTTCACATTTATAAATCTTCATGCATTATATGAATTCAGTTGCTTGTGGTTTATTCAAATGTAGATGTGATACAATGTATAAACTAGATTAGCAAATAAAAGGAAATAGAATAGTGACAACTCCAAATGAACTAACAATGCCACGTATACTGACGTGAAAAGCTACAGTAAATTTCTGTAATGGAAGGGTTATGGATAGATATACAAAAGATGATAAAGGACAAGGGAACAATTCATCTATGTAAAAATATCAGAAAGACATAGGATTCCAAGAGAGAAATATAAAAGAATCATCAAAAAATCAATAAATGATGAAATTCTAAAAAGGCTGAGAAATGATTGATAGTATATAGTAATTATATTAAAAGCCAATAGAAATAAGTGGAAAGTTTAAATTGAGAAAATAAACTTTGCTTGGTGTGAACTGCTGAAGGGGAGATGAGCTTGTGGTCTAGAGGTTAAATCATCTGCCTACGATGCAGGCAACCCAGGTTCAAATCCTATAAGGGTATGACCAACTGAAGAGAGCAAATGAGATCGAAATAGATCTATATTGGCCTCCCTGAATTTTTAAAATACCAGCAGAATAAACAATTGGCTAATATGTATATACG
>JAEANM010016540.1:0-13239 GCA_017656035.1 Myanophis thanlyinensis
TACATACATATATATGCAGGTCTTTTTGGGTCTCTATATATTATTATTTATATAGTCTATATATATTACCTTTTCGGTTATATATATATTAGCCAATTGTTTATATATATGGAAATGTATGTGGAAATGTTTATATAAAACATATATACACAAACACAGTTTTGAGAGGATCAGTGTTAAGTCACTTTTTTCAGTGCTGTTGTAACTTCAGACAGTTGCTAAACAAATGGTTGTTGGATATTGCTTGCCTTTGAGTCAGTATTGATTCCTGGAGACTGCTAGGACCAGTCCTTTTCTTGGCAAGTTTTTCAGAAGTAATTTGCCACTGTGTGCATTTTCCTAGGCATGACAGAGAGGGACTGGCCTGAGATCATTCAGCTGGCTTTTTGCCTAAGGCAGGACTAGAATTTAGGTCTTCTGGTTTCTAGCCTGATATCTTAATCACTATTGTAAACTGGCTGTCATGTCATTGGACTGCAGCTCTAGATACTGTTGGAATGTAATTGCCATGTATCTTCACTCATGCTGGTTGGGTGTGATGGCACTTGGAGTTCAGCATCATTCTATATGTTCAAGCTTTGTTCTTAATGCCAGAAGATGGGGAAAATAGAGACAGCTGTTTACAACATGATAACCACCTGTAAATTCATTGATGGATACAACTACATTGTCAGGAGCTGCTTGCTTACATCATTCAGTTATCACCATAACATGGTGAGATAAGCTTTGCTGCATTCCATCACATATAAAAGAAATGATAGTATTTGAAATAGCAGTGGTCAGGTTATTTCTTTAGAACTAAGTTATCTTTTAACACACTTCCTCTATTATAGAAAAAGCACAGAACCATCCACTTTCTTATCAGAAGACCTCTATCAATACCAGATAATAGAGACTCTGATCTCTTTGTTTCAGATAGTATGTCTTATGACTCTGTTATCCTTTTACTTTAGGATTCTGTTAGTTCAGAAACTTGTAAACAATAGGCAAAGGGGAATGATCTTATTCTGTCATTTTTTTTCCATTGATTCCTCTTTCTTTAGAAAAAAATCCTTTTAGTACTGAACTTTTTCTATAGTTTAGAAACACTGACTGATCTGAGATATTCATATATTTCTAAAATACTGAAGAGACTCACCACCAACTTTTACTTCCAATTTTCAGTGAAGATAATAGTAGCAGTATTGGGTTAGAGCTTTTATTGTCCAAATTGTGTATATGATTGTAGTTCCTAAAGAAAATAAACTAGGTTACACTCTTTTGGACACTCTTTTAAAGTAGCAATCAACTATAATCTATCTATCTATCTATCTATCTCCTTCATCATCATCATAATTATCTATCATCATCATTAATCTCTCTATTTATCTGTCTGTCTGAATGTCTGTCTATCTTTCTATTTATCTCTTCATTTTTAAATATCCAAATGATCTAATCACTTTATCTAGACTTTTTATTTGTGTCCACCCACCCATTTGTGTTACTTAGCAAAATAATGTTTGACATCAATACACATTCAGAATTCAGGGTTCTAAGCACCACTAAGACATAGATATGTTTCAAAGAACAGAATTATAAAACAATTATTTTGGCATGACAAATCTTATTGCCTTCTTTGATAAAGTGACTAAATTAATGGATTACAGGAATGCTATGGATATAATATGTATATTTGAACTTCAGTAAGGTATTTGAAAAAATAGACCACAGCCTATTTCCTGGTGAGAAAGAACAATGTAGGATAGACAGTACCAATCAGAGTGAAATTCAGCAGGTTCTAGCAGGTTCGTTAGAACTGGCAGTAAATTTTCTAAGCGGTTTGGAGAACTGGTTGTTAGAAGAAATCTTATCTCGTTTTTTTTCCACTTTATAGGTTAATCCTGTAAGGAAGGCAGGAAAAAAAATATTCTGGTATTGTTTCTAGCCTAATCTTTATTGCCCTGCTTACAGAACTGCATACCTAGTCACATGTCCACCCAGCCACACCCAACAAGCCACACCCACAGAACAGGTACTGTAGTAAAAAAATGAATTCCACCATTAGTACCAATAAGAGGCAGTGAGAAAAGTGAAGTCTTACACTTAGGCAGGAAAAATCAAATATAGAACAGGAGGAACTTGGCTCAACAGTAGTGATTGGGAGAGGGATCCAGATGTCTTTGTAGATTACCACTTAAATATGAGTCAGCAGTGTGCTGTAACTGCCAAAAAACCAATGCCATTCTAGGTTGCATCAATGAAAGGATAATACCAAGATCATGTGAAGTGCTAGTATCATTTTATATTGCACAAGTAAGACCACACTTGGCTTACTGCTTCCAATCTTGGTCAATTTATCTATGAAACAATATAAGATGAAGTCTCTTTCCTACAAACATATACAAACATGTATATACATTACTTCTACATACCCTAATTTATTTATATACATTGGAATCCTAAACCAAATTTCACTTATGGAATATTCTACTATTATTTGCTGTCTTTGGAACTTGGAGACAAATGACAATCTTGCCTACGTGAATACAAAACATGCTATCCAACAGAAATGAATGAATGAATTTAGGACATAGATTAAGAGTCAAGTCCTAGATGAAGACTAGGTACTGTATGAAAATTCACAATTCGTTCAAAAAATGGAAGGACTAGGAGAAAAGTAGTAGGATTATTGCAAAAAGTGAGTGAAGTTCCTGAAAGAAAAAATAAGTTAAGAACCTTTAAAAAAGCAAGCAAATGCATAAAAATAAACAAAAAAACATTAAAGGCCTTAGCACAGTCTTAAATCATGTTACCAATATTATCAATATTGAGGGACATGATATGACATGGATGACAATACGTTCAATATCTGAGGGGCTGCCACAAAGAAGAGGGGCTGCCATTAATGTATTTTTTCAAAGTCACAGAAAGCAGGAAAAGAAATTATGGGTGGAGACTAATCAAGGAGGGAAGCAACCTAAAACTAAGGAGAAATAATCTTCTGACAGAACAATTAATCAGAGGAACAGGTTGCCTCCAAAATTGTGCGTTCTCTGTCACTGGAGGTTTTTAAGGACACCCATTTCTCCAAAGTTGTATAGGGTCTCCTGGTTGTGCAGTGGGTTGAACCAGAAAACCTCCAAGGTCCTTTCAAACTCTGTTAGTCTGTTAGTCTCAGTGATAAAGGTATTGGAAATATTGGAAAAGATTGCTTACAGAAGTATGCAATATCATATTTCTAATTAGGTAAACTAGGGAAACTATTCTTGCTTTGTTCCCACTTAAATGAACTATATAATCACAGAACGATGAAGTATGAAAGGAAATCTAATCCAGAATCCAAAGATGTCAATGGTTCAACGTCAGCTCCTAAGTGTTGATGAGACTATGCATTGTTGTTATTGCTGTTACTCATGGTACTATTCAAGTAGTATTTATTAAATTATTTTCATATAATAAATGTCTGGAGGTTGATGAACTAGCTGAAGTCTTCATGAAGAGGTCAATAAACTGAAAAGTTTAGGGACTCCTGATCTAGCCCAATCCTCTGCTCTCTGCATGAAAACCAGTTAAACAATTTTAAAAGACAGTTTTCTAGACTTCTTAAATGGACAACTCACGTAGGGAGATTGTTTGACTGATGTACAGATTATCATAAAGATTTTGCTTATATTTCAGCAAAATCTGAGTAGCTTCACAATCTTTATCATGACACCTTTTACATACTCAATTATTGATGCCATATCATGCTGTACATCCCAGGTTTGTTCAATCTGATCTTCTTTGGAACTTTTTCAAATTAATACCCCATTTGTAACTTACTCTAGAACAGTTTTAATTTGTCTTCATCCTTCTGAAAATGTAAAGCCCAGAATTATACAGAGTACTGCAAGTGTGGTCTCATCACTTAAGAGCAAAGGGAAACTAAAGATCTTTAGATGATGTTTATGCAATATTTCTTCTAGTGCACCTCAAAAGTATAACTGGCTTACACTGCTGGCTCACCTTCAAATTGTTGTCAATGTCCATATACTCTTTCTCCAATATGTTGCTTACCTGCCATGAATAACCCATCCATTTTATAGACATTATATTTTTCTCTTAAATGTAATACCTACATTTTTTTTCCTGTTGAAAGACATCTTGTTCCTCTTAGCCCACATTAGGTTGCAATTTCCAGTCATCCCTGATGTTGTTTAAGTATCTTCATTTTATGCCATTTGCAAAGTTGATAAACAGTTCGTCAGTTCAACGCAGTTGACCCATCCTGCTGAGCATGGCACGTAAACTCCTTTTGTGAGATATTATAGCTCTTGCAGCTCTTCCTAAGATATTCACAAAACAATAAATGTCATTTTTGAAATTCCTTTTTAACAGAAAATGCTAACTGACAAAGTTAGCTAGTGGACTAGGCTTATTCCAAATATATTTCAGTGTTGAAGTGTTTTATTGCTGTTATGAACTAATAACTTAATATTTATATTAATTGTTAATTATAACAATATGTATAATTATTTGGTTTTTTTATATTAAGAGTTTGTCAGCAGTTGCTGGCAAGACAGGTTACAAGACAACATAAACATAGTTATAAACAACAATCAAAGATATAATTATGACAAATAAGTACTAAAATTTGCCACCTGCTCTGAGCCCTCTAAGGTAGGGCAAAGTAAACATCTAAGTAAATTAAATTAAACTGTTCTCTTATCATGCAAATTTTTATCGCACAACATTTTAAATGTTATGTTATAAATTGGTTTTAATGTTGCCACCTGCTCTGAGCTGCCAGAAGCAGGGCAGGTTAAATGTCTAAATAAATTAAATTAAATTGTCCTACTGGAACCTCAAACATACTATTTTCTGCTGGAAAGAACTTACTATGTTGTTGTCTTTTGAAAAGCATAGTGGGTGTTTTTTAATGAAATGGTCTCCTATTTTTCCTGCCAAACAGTTTATTGCCTTGTAGAGGAACTGTTGCAAAATACTTTGAGAATCTAAAAAAATTGCAGTGGGAAATATGATGTCCTTTTTAATATGGAAGCACTGTAAACTATTGGACAACCTAAGTTGGTGGTCAGATAATAATAGTGGCTTACCAGTAGACCATCTGCTGAACAATAAGGCAGATGCAGTCCTATAAGAAATGGGAGGGGATGAGGAGCAAGGAGATGGAAATTATTGTTTTCATCATTTTCTTTGAGGACTCTTGTATGTTTCTTCTCTTGATCAAGAAACTGTAATAGCAGAGGCCAAAATGTTGGGTTTCATTGGAGAATTTAATGATGATATAATTAGATAGATCTTTCAGTATAGAAATTCTGTAAAACTCACTCTTCTAGGTTTACCAAGTGTGTAGTTTTCCTAATAGGTTCATGACAAGCTTAACAGCTGCCAATAATATAATTGCCATGTAGAACCAGCCTTCTGAGCTGACAGGAAGCCCAGAGAAGAGACAAAGAAAAAGGACAAACTTTGTAAGAACAGAACAAAAACAGACCAAGGCCTTTCTCCTCCCCAGAGGATTTGACTTTAATTAAAGTCTTTTTCTAATTTCCTATGCATAAAGAGTTTTTTTTATCCTGGAAGAACAAAATGTGTGTGTGTGTGCATGTGTGTATATATGCGCAAGTGCACGTAGCCTTTGTTTACAAAATACATTTGTCAAGATTGTGCTCAGGAGATGTAGCACCTCATTTTCACAAAACTCTCAGGAGGTAGCAGGTGTTTGTGGATCTTTCTTTGCTTACATCTGGCAAATTTTCCTCGCCAAACTGCAAAACTGCAAGTCAGTTGCCCAGGGAGGTTGTACTTCTCAAATGATACCATAGCTCATTGAAAACAGATGGTTGTCTTGCTTTTACCTGCATTTCTCACCAGGAATATATGTTGGGCTTATAAATTGAATTTTTAGTAATCTTAGAGTCTCCCTCGTCTCTTTCACAATTGTCAACTAGATATCTGTTTTTTTGTAAATTTTAATGGAATCAAGAGGAAAGAAAAAAATCGCTGAAGCTGGCTGTTTAATATTGGGAAGTAGATGGTAAGGCAGTTATGATGAAGATTAGTCATACTTTAAAGTATAGGCTTCTCTCATAACAAAGGACTTTGGTACTTGGTCATGATGATTGTAGACTTCTTGGGTAACTAAACAGGATACTAGCTAATAACATAGTTGTGAAAATTGGAGTAGGGAAGAGTTTATGAATCAGGATCTTCAATCATGAAATATTTCCTTATTTTATGTAATTCCCATTTCAACTGGGCTGCCACATGAATTAGATCTATTGACTTGGAGGAATGTAATATAACTTTTCCATCTTTGAAGGTAAATAGGTGGTTCTGAATGACCTATTCAAAATGATGGCATGAGGATCAAGCACCTGAAGTATTTTTATGTATCTGCATGTGGAGATTACAAGGATGTGAGAATGAAAGCCAAACTGATCTAATGTGGTTAAGACACTGACTCTGAAACCAGAGTTTGAAACTGAAACTTGTTTTAGTCCTACCTTAGGCTTGAAGCTAGTTGAGTGACTTTGGGTCATGTCTACTTCCCCCTCCACCCTTGGGACAAGACAAGGTCAAACTACTTCTGAATATTTTTATTGTTGCCAATAAAAGTTCAGGCCCTTTTCCCTTGTATCCCTAGGAGACAGGGTTGACTTAAGGGACAATCATGACAACATGTACAAGAAAGTAACTGATACTGACTTCAGAAGCAGCATCACTTTTTGATAGGGGATCAATTAAATTCAAATTCAAATTTTATTTGTCACATACACAGCCGTACGCAGTACGGTGTGTAGTAAAATACTTAGGCGATCGCCCTTGGCCTTAGGATATTGGAAAGCAGGGAGAATCAACTGTAGAGGGTATGGAAACTAGTTGGATAGAGACGGGAGGGAGTAGGGGATAAATGATATACAGTGTCAGTTACAACAAAGAATACAGAATACAAAGTGCAATGACTAATACAGTGACAAAATACAATGACCGTTACGGCTGCAAGGTCCATTTCATGTGCAGTGGTTTAGAGATTGAATTGCTTGTGGGAAGAAGCTTCTTTTCAGTCTTTCTGTTTTGGCTTTCAGGGAGTGGAAGCACTTTCCTGACTTCATCATGGAGAACAGTCCATTGTTGGGATGGCTGGGGTCTTTTACTATCATCCTGGCTGTGGACAGGCATCACTTGTTGTAAATGGCACGCAGTTCAGGGAGTTTGGTGCAGATGATATACACCATTCTCTGTAGAGCTCTTTTGTTCTGCATGATGCTATTCCTGAACCATGTTTCCCATCAGGATGCTTTCTATGGTGCATGAGTAGAAGTTCCTGAGAACTTGGGGGGGGGCAGTTTAAAGTCTCTCAGAGGTCTGAGGTGGTAGAGACATTGCCTAGCCTTTTTAACTGTGGTGTTGATATGGTAGGACCATGACAGGTTCTGTGAGATCTGGATACCAAGGCATTTGAAGCTGTCCACAGTCTCTAGTAGGCTACTATTTATAATAGGGGTGCAATAGTTCCTTTCCCTTTCTGTGCTGAAGTCCACTATCAATTCTTTTGTTTTGCTGATGTTGAGGTGGAGGTTGTTCTTCTGGCACCAGTTCTGCAGGTTCTCAATCTCTTTCAAGTAGGCTGTCTCATTGTTTTCAGAGATCAGTCCCATCACAATAGTGTCGTCAGCGAACTTGATGATGGTGATGGAGTCGGTAGTGGCCGTGCAGTCATGAGTGTATAACGAGTACAGTAATGGGCTCTGAACACAACCCTGGGGAGCTCCAGTGATGAGGGTGAGTGAGGCGGAGATTTGTCCACCCAACCTCACTGCCTGTGGTCTTCCAGTTAGGAAGTTGGAGATCCAACAGCATAGAAGTGGGATGCGTCTCAGGTTCTCCAGTTTGGTGTTGAGTGTGGAGGGGATTATGGTGTTAAATTCTGAGTTGTAGCCCACAAATAGCAATTTAACGTAGTTCCCATTTCCGGTGTCTAGGTGGATGAATGATGTGTGGAGGAGGTGGGAGATGGCATCGTCAGTTGAGTGATTTTTCTGATATGCAAAACTGTAGGGGATCCAATGTTTCTAGTAGTGTGGAGATAATTAGTTCTCTGACCAGTTGCTCAAAGCACTTCATAATTATTGAGGTTAGGGCCATGGGGCAATAGTTGTTGAGGAATGTAGGATGGGGTCTCTTGGGGACAGGGACAATGATGGACTCCTTGAAACATGTTGGGGTCACTGATTGGTGTAGGAAAAGGTTGAATATCTCTGTGAATACCAGGGCTAGCTGGTCAGCGCAGGAACTGAGGATGCGTCCTGAGATGCAATTGCTATTTACATGGCAGAGCAATAAAATGCAAGTTAATTGCCAGTAAGAATGCACTAAAAAGAGAAATGATCTCCAGTGATCTATCCTAGTAGTACCTATATCTCTACATCTAATGAGTTTACTGACTTGCAAATACTCCTGATATTTCCTACTCACCCTATGAAGATGGGGCCTTGCTAGGGAATCAATAACTTCATGTTGTTTGCAGAGATACCCAGTTTTCCACTGCATGTTCTAACTATCTCTGCTAAGAGTGTTCTTTGCTTTTTTATCACTCCATACTGGCAGTCAGCATTTCCTGCCAGTGAATCACCTAATCTACTCTCTTTGATCCACCATTTCCCAATTTACTTTGTCATGGGGTCACAGACTTGCTTGGAGTTCAGGACTAGTTTTAAAGAGCAATAAAGTAGTTTCTGATTCAGTCTTCACAATTAAAGCAAACTGTGCTTTCTCTTTCTCTCTCTAATCTGGCAAAGGAAGCCAACTCTGGTCCTTTCTTCATTCAGACAGTTTTTAGAACTGTGTAACTCTTTATGCTTCAGAGAAATAAATCAATCGGCCTTGCTTACAAAAGGAGTATTGGACCAACTAAGGAGATAGGGAGCACTACAAAGATCTGCTTCTCTTCTTCCACAGTCTGCTGAGTCTGTGAGATTTCTCTCTGTAGGAAACATTAGATCCTAATTGGGGGAAATTTCCTTTGCTGGTACAAAGTGTTGTTTCCCTTTTTTTCTCTTCAGAGGTTGGACCTCATTAAAGATGTCAGACAGACATCTTTAGGGACTTCCCTCCCCTGTATTCCAGTGCAGAGTAGCAGTGTGAATTTTCACAATTACCTTGTCAGTATCCTGAGGAGAACATGTAGGCTGAGGAGTGAGGATAAGTTTAGCCTCTGTGCTCTCTGAATCTTTGGCCTCCCATCTTTTATTAGTAACTGGAGTGCCAATTAGTGATTCTTGTTCCTATAATGTTGACACATGTCCTTTTTGAACAGCGCTAACACCATCTCAGTTGCCAATCAAAGTCATTAGATGAGTTGAAAGTGAAAACAGTGACCTCACAAAAATGGTTTTTATCCTGATTCCAATCCCTTAAGCCACCCTGTCTCCCAATATAGCACTCTCTAACATATGTACTTTCCTTCCCCCTAGGGTGTTCTAACACAATAGAGTTGATGTTAGGGGCACTTGAGGTTTTGCTCAAAGAAACAACCGTGACAAATTTTCTGGGAACAGAACTGAGTTCTCACTTTGTGGTTGAAGGTCATTCTTCCATGAAACCAGAAGTATTAGTTGCACAATGATGGATTTTAAATACTAAGGGTTTTCTAAATTTTTCAAAGCCAATACCCTTGTCTTTCATCGTTTATCTTTCAGATATCATCTCTGCACAAAGTGAAAACTCCAAAATTATATATATAAAATTTAGTTGATAGCAAAAAGGGCTCCTTCATCAAGTTGGGTCATTCCTCAAGAAGCTACTATGCTTCTTCTTAGGTAAATCAGAGAAAAGAAATTAGCTCCATCACTATCTAAGGTTAGGATGAACTAATCCATGCCATGCATAACACTTCCAAATCCTTAGTCTAATCCAGTTAGGAATCTGTTCATCTTCTACACCTACAATTCAGGATAGAAGCACCTTGATGAATCTGAGTTACTAATATTTATGATAACAATAGGAAGAATGCTTTACCCAGTCATGTATTCTTAAAAGAAAAGAGTCCTGTAGATTGTATTTGCTAAGAGATGAGCAGATTGGCATCAGGAGTCCAGCCACAAAGTAACGACTGCATAATGCCTGCCAAGGATGACTCTATAATATTAATAATCTATGGCCTTCCCTTTTGGTGCTTACTGGAGGCTAATGTACAGTACAGGTATCCATAGTATCTCTATGGCTTTGTATTTCTGTCTTTTCTTTGCCTCCTAACTCAATATTTCATGACAGCAATTCACCAGTGCAATGTGTTCGTACATGTCATTATATTTCAAATGACTGTGCATGACTGCACATTTCCATTTTCGTCTATCCACCTAGGATCATGGCTGATAACTATTACTTCAACTTGTTTTGTTGAATGAACAAATCAAAGACTGTTTTTTTCCTTGCTGTATTTATCCTCGAAGCCTCAATAACCACAATGACAACATTAATAATAACAAAATTTATGTAGGGGCAATCATATTGAGCACAACTTTCAAGTTCACAATATGTGAAAGAGGAAAATGACAATGGTAGACGCTATCTGAAGATGGGATGTAAAAGTAGTTATGCTGTTGAGTTTTATACTTTTATTTTTTATATTTTATATTTTTTATACATATATGGTTCCATGTGCAGATTGGACTATAAGTAGTTCTCGACTTATGACCACAACTGAGCCCAACATTTCTGTTGCTAAGCGAGACATTTGTTAAGTGAGTTTTACTATCTTTCTTGGCACATATGTTAAATGAATCACTTGTTACATTTAGTAACATGGTTGTTAAGTGAATCTAGCTTCCCCATTGACTTTACTTATCAGAAGGTTGCAAAAGAAGATTACATGGCCATGAGACACTGCAATTGTCGTAAATATGAACCAATTGCCAATCAGCTGAAATTTGATCATATGATCACAATGATCATAAGTTTGAAAAAAAAGATCATAAATCACTTTTTTCAATGCTGTCATTAAATTAAAGGTCATTAAATGAACTGTTGTAAATTGAGGACTATCTATATTATCAAACGTCCAGTAAGTTGAATTCACCTCTCTAAATTTTACCTGGATCTGTCTACTTATCTTTCAGAGAAGGAAACTGAAAATATTGTATAAAAGAAATGCTTAAATGTTTCCTTTCTGGAGATGAAAGAAATCATCCATTTGATATCTATCTGTCTGTTTGTTGCTGGCCAATTTGTTTGAAAGCTCAATTCACCTTGAAAAGTGGCACACATAAAAGCTGGCTGTATAAAAAATGCTGTGTCTGTATCAGAGAACCATGGAAAATATATATAAAAAAAAAAACTTGGTTGACATATACCTTGTAAAGGTAGACATGAAATAGAATGCTAGTATGCAATTTTCATAGGATATGAAATTTCATTCTGATTTCAGCACTGTGATCCTGAAATTAAATATACATGCAAAACTCCTGTTATTAATTTTTGTTCAACACAGCATTTTTTGACCTGATTAAAAAAGGAAATATTACCAGCCTTGAATTTAACCATCTTCAAATATGAAGAGGAAGCAAAAAAAAAAAAAAAAAAAAAAAAAAAGGAAAAGGAAGCATGATGGAATATACAGTATACAGAAATGGTCTGTTAAAGAATAGATAGCCACACTTTTTTTTCCAGTTCTGAAATTTGCACGAAATTTATTCTTCCTCAAGTGTCCATTTGAGTCTATTTTGATTCACTTAAATACATTTACAAGCAGAAAGAGATTGGCTGTTTCATGAAGCCAACCAGAGACCAAAGTAAGCTCACTTTGATTTCAATAAAAATTGGATCAGATCCTAGACCATTTTTTCCAGATGTGAAATATGGGACCTATCTAAAGCCTTTAGTAAGTTAAAGAATTTAGATCCTAAAGAGTCCATTAAATGGCAATTGAAAAAAACAAAATAATGCACCAAACAGGTACTTTACATTCATTATATGCAGTAGACAACTATTTTTTTCTTATTCCTATTATGAGAGAATTCTCAGAAGACTGAAATCAATTAACTTTTTTTTTTTTTTTGGCAGTGAGCATGTTAGGTGTTCCTTTAATGGGCATTATTTGTGCTCAATTATACATGAACTCTGTTGTAAGACAAGTGCCATTATCAAAGTTTATTTATTCATGGGATGTCATCTGTTATAAACCCTACACCAGTTTTTTCTCAAAGTTGAGTATTGATCATTGGCTTTAATCAAATGTACCAGGGGATCCTAAGTATTCAGCCATTGGAGGATTTAGGCATCATCACATGTTCCTGCCTTTTTTTCCAGTTTAAAAGGAACTACTGAGACTGTGTCAAGCCATACTAAGTGGAAACTTGCATTCTGCGCATTAAGATAAGTGGGCTCCCAGACTCATCTGTGATGAATGATGATTAATCTGTCCAATTTGGCATGTCATTACATGAGCATTCTGAAGACCTTTTTTGCAATGTCTTTTATAGAATTGTGGCAGGAAGATAGTGTGAGGGACTTCGACTTGCAGCAGACGCCTATTTACTTTGATGTATATTGACCTGTCGGTACTTTGTGTCTCCAGGTAAAATGTTCTAAAAGGACCTTAAGTACTTTCAGTTCTAAACGGAATAAAAGCCATGAAGTGGATCCAAAACCAGCAATTGTTCTGGATTTTATTTATAACGGCACCCAAACTCCAGTTCCCTCTATATTAGTTTCTATTTAGATCATTTAATGGGGAGAATGATGGCTGATTTGGAAGCCAAGATGGTTTATGATTGGCTTATATCAGATTAATGCACGCAATCTGTTTTCTAAGAAGTTTTCCTTGTTAGCTGACTAAAAGTTATGCAACCAGTAAGAAAGCCATATGTGACATGCATAGTAAGCAGTAATTTGTGGTCAATTTTCTCTCACTGTTTGAAGACAATATCTGTTTCCTCTGTACACCACATCACCTTAATTCTGCTTAAAGTAAACAACACTTGTATACTTGGAGATAACCTTTCATCTGCTTTGATACTCTAAAATACCCTTCCACAATCTAAGTTTCCTGTAGATTTGTGGTTTCCAGAATGATAATCATTTTAAATCTTTGAACTGAAGTCTACATATTTAAGGGAACACCAATTTCACCAATTTCAAATTTATTGGTCACATACACAGTCATACATGGTATGATATTCAGTGAAATGCTTACGCAACCGCAGGTAAGTTAAGGTAGGAAGGGAGGGTGGGGGTTAGAAAAATAGTTAAGGGTAG
>JAEANM010016542.1:0-13238 GCA_017656035.1 Myanophis thanlyinensis
TAGAACAGAATAGAAATATAGAATAAAAATATCAAGAATAGAATATAGAACAGAATAGAAAGAATAGAACAGAATAGAAAAATAAATAGAATAGAATATCAATAGAATAGAATATAGAATAGAATAGAAAGAAAAGAAAAGAACAGAAAAATAATTAGAATAGAAATATCAATAGAATAGAAAGAACAGAATAGAAAAATAGAATAGAAATATCAAGAATATAGAATAGAATAGAAAGAATAGAACAGAATAGAAAAATAAATAGAATAGAATATCAATATAATAGAATATAGAATAGAAAGAAAAGAACAGAACAGAAAAATAATTAGAATAGAAATATCAATAGAATAGAATATAGAATAGAAAGAGACTAGAATAGAATAGAATAGAATAGAATAGAATTCTTTATTGACTAAGTGTGATTGGACACACAAGGAATTTGTCTTTGGTATGTATGCTCTCAATGTACATTTAAAAAAAAATATTCATCAAGAATTATAAGATACAACACTTAGTGAGATAAGCTTTTTTTGCCAAGGTTGTTAAGCAAATCATTGCAATTGTTAAAGTGAAACACGTGATTCTCAAGAAAATCCAGCTTCCTTCATTGACTTTGTTTTCAGAAGTTGGCTGGGAAGGTTGCAAACGGGGATCATGTGCCATATAGTAATTCAGTAAATAAAGATCTAGAAGTTCATAAATTGTGAGCCTGTTTTGTAAGGGGGAGAAACTATTACTGTTCAAACATATTTATCAGTACAGGTAGTCCTCCTAAGACTACAATTGAGCCCAAAATTTCTATTGCTAAGTGAGACATTTGTTAAATGAGATTTGCCCCATTTTACGACCTTTCTTGCCACATTTGTTAAGTGAATCACTGCAGCTATTAAGCTAGTAAGAAGGTTGTTCAGTGAATCTGGCTTCCTCATTGAGTGTGCTTGTCAGAAGGTCACAAAAGGGGATCACATGACCCCAGGACACTGAATTCTGATCACATGACCATGGAGATGCAACAGTTGTAAGTGTGAAAAACAGTCATAAATCACTTTCTTCAGTGCTGTTGTAACTTCAAACAGTCACTAAATGAACTGTTGTAAGTTGAGGACTACCTATATTCAACCAATCTACGTATATCCTCTTTACCTTGTTTTTATGCACATTCATCTGGTTTTATTTTGCTCTGTTTTCATCCTTTTTCCCTCTCTTTTTGTTTTTGGATTTTGTCTTTTAACTTTGGAAATTAAAAAAAATATATTTACAAACCCTTTATCCAAGAACTAACAAATGAAAATACTTTTGAACAAGCAAGATTGAACAAGTGGCTTTCTTTTTCACACCAGTAGGAGCTAAGGGCCTTAAGAGTTTTCCCTTAATGTTTAGTTAAAATCTATCATTCTGGAAAATTGTCCATTGGATCTAATCCTGCTTCCTAGAGCAAAAGAAAAAAAAATGATCTCTTAAACGGAATTGTTTTGACACCTGTTTCCCCTGAAGTTCATGTGCTTTCATAATACTTAACCAGTGTGACTCTTAATCATACTAGATGAGAATTTTAGGAGTTGTACTCTGTTACATAAAATTCTTTTATTGGCCAAGTATGATTGGACACACAAGGAATTTGTCTTTGGTGCAGAGGCTCTCAGTGTACATAAAAAGAAAAGGTACATTCATCAAGAATCATAAGATACAACACTCAATGATAGTCATAGGGTACAAATAAGCAATCAGATCATACTAGGAAACAAACAATATAAATTGTAAGAATACAAGCAACAAAATTGTAGTCATAAGTAGGAGGAGCAAGGTTATAGGAACGATAAGAAGAAGAATAATGCAGACTTAGTAAACAGTTTGACAGTGTTGAGGGGATTATTTGTTTAGCAGAGTGATGGTGTTTGGGAAGAAAACTGTTCTTGTGTCTAGTTGTTCTGGTGTTCAATGCCCTATAGCATCGTTTTGAGGGTAGGAGTTGAAACAATTTATGTCCAGGATGTGCGAGTGGTCTGTAAATATTTTCCCAGCCCTCTTTTTGACTTGTGCAGTATACAGGTCCTCAAAGGAAGGCAAGTTGGTAGTTTTTTCTGCAGTTCTGAATGACACCAGGTTTCCCACATCTCTTCAGCTGACCAATAAGTATTTGAAATATGATTCCTTCCTATTTCCTGCCTGGTCTGTAGCATCTTCATTAACTTTCTTGTTTTCAAACTCCTCTTGCTTTGCAAATATGTGGATCTCCAGATGATCTTCCCTAGCTTGTCATAGTAATGAAAATGTTGTTTCTTTGCTTCAGGCACCTAAAACTTTTAGGGGTCATTGGTGTCCTAATGGAGTGATCCAAATCTACAGTAGGGAGGAGGGGAAGCCATTCACAGCTGTTGTTTTGGCTGGAAATTTTTGTAATCCCACCTTCATTCCCCCTTCAATATGCGCCAACTGATTTGTCAGCTGAGGTCCTTGGCTTCTTGTTCAGGGATGGGGAGATGGGAGGGGGTGTCTGTTGAGTCATTTTGCAATGAAATGCAAGTGTGCCTTTGAGCAAGGCTAACTCCTTGGCTATGTGCCAAGCAAGCCAACATCTCTGGATATACAAACTGGGATTTGCTAGGAGTGATGCAGCTGGTACCTGAAAAATCCCTTTGTATTTTTTTTTGTTGATAATTTTTGAATGCAGCTTTGCCCAATCAAACAACCTTCCTGATGGTTTGTATTAGTTTTCATCAACCCGTTATCTTTGCTAACTCTTCCAGAAATGGCTATGTTGACAGAAATCATTTATTCATATATTTATTAAATTTATAATAAATATCTCATTAGCTGGACAGCTGGACAGTTTATTACATCAAATATATGTCAAATATACAGTATAGTTTATGACACAACTGGTGGACAACAGGTAGTTCTTGACTTATGATCATTCACTTAGCAACCATTCAAAATTACAACACTGCTGGGAAAACATCCAATATTTACACATAGAATTGCCATAACTCTCCTATGTTCATGTGATTGCAACTAAGCTTATATTTACAACTGATTATAGTGTCCTGAGGTCACATAATCATGATTCACTACCTTTTTTGTCTGTTCCTGGAAAAAAAACAAAACCCACCAATTTGGAAGAATGGATTTACATGTATGACTCTGGTGTTTGCTTAACAACTGCAGATTCGCTTAACAATTGCAGTAGTTTGCTTAATGACTATCTAAAATATTTCCTGATACTCAGATATGTAGTTCACCCTTTCCTTTATTTTTCAGAGAAATTGGCTGTCCTTCTAAGCACTCACAGAGGCTTCAAATCATACCCATTTAGTGGGATATTTCTGTCTGCTGGACATTAATGATCAATAAAAAGAACTTGTCTTGCCAGCAAACTCCATCTGAAGCGTAGGCTACATCCGTCTGATCTCGTTGTGCTGTTGAGCCAATCACATGTATTTCAAATCTCTCCTAAAGCTGTTTGGGTTCCTTGGGTCGGTCACCCAAAGGGCTACACAAATCCCAAGCCCTCCCACATGTATTTTCAGGAATTCCCTTGGAACTGAATGGGAAGTGGTTTTTTTCTGTATCTTCATTCTTTGAGTGAGGATTCTGGCGTGCTCCCAATTAAGCTTCACAACAAATTAGTTCTGGGAACAGTTTGAGACACAGAACTTGATCTCGGTGGGGCATGATGTAATTCAGAGGCCAAGTGAAGCCCATCACGTGTGTCAAGAAGTTTGATGCTTCTGTTTTATAGTTGGATTGGATTTGCCTGGGATTACGAAATAAGGAAGGGATGGCACAGGGAGCCTGTCTGAATTGTATTCAGGATCCTGAGTCCCTTGTGAGCCATAGGTTGAGTTTTAATAATGAGACTCAAGAATATTTAACTCTTTGAGGAAAAAAGCATGGTAAAACATTTTTATAGATGTTGTTTAATTAACAACAGATCCCACCTCCCACCCATCTACCCCCATCCTGTCCTGCCCTCCCCAAATTTTAATTGGGTTGCTGTATTTGGCTATGTGTAGTATTCTATTTATGCTTTTGTCCTTGTACAGTTTTTATTTATGACTGTAAGCTGCCCAGAGTTACCCTAAGATAGGCAGCCTATAAATTTTATAAATTCTATAAATAAATAAATATTGGAAATTATCAGTGGAAGATAGGATGGTGGCTTTAAACTCATGAAAGTGATGGTTATTTTAAGGATTTTGCAACTCCTAACAATTTGGTCTTCCAAGTTCACAACAGAAGTAATATTCTGAACTTAACCATGTTTTACAGTTCAATATGCAATTACAAAAAAATTGTAATAGTATGTTGGAATGATGGGGATAAGGAGAAGAGACACTGCCTGGAGAATGATCAGATAAGAGATGGCATAGCCTGCGGCTGCATAATAGGCAGAGAAAGAGACTCAGAAAGGAAGCTCCCTATCTTCTCAGGCTCTGAAAGAGACATTGGAAATTTATCCTACAAGTAGTCCTCAACTTACAACCACAACTGAGCCCAAAATGTCTCTTGCTAAGTGAAAAATTTGTTACATGAATTTTGTCGCATTTTACTTTCTTGCCCCAGTTGTTAAATGAATCACTGCAATTGTTCAATTAGTAACACGGTGGTTAATTAAATCTGATTTCCCCATTGACGTGGCTCATTAGGTCGAAAAAGACAACCAGGTGGCTTTGGGATACTGCAACCGTCATAAATATGAACCAATTGCCAAGCATCGGAATTTTGATCAGGTGACCATGGGGATGTAAGTGTGAAAAAGTCATCACTTTTTTCAGTGCCAGTGTAAACTTCGAAAAGTTTAATAAATGAACTGTTATAAGTTGAGGTCTATCTGTATAGACCTGCAAAATTTTGTTAGTATAGCCTTACAATAAAATAAATAAAATAAGAATTAGCTGGTCTGGGCATGTTTTCCTGTCTATTCTACCTTGCAATAAGGAGAATTAGAGGGGTGCAACTGGAAATGCTGAGCTCTATTAACTCTTTCCTTGGAAGTAGGCCTGGCAGCAGCCAATAAAGTTGTTGAATGGTTTGAGCTCAACCCCTAATTTAAAGAGGGAGCAGGCTCAGGTTGTTTGTTTAGTTCCCTGGAAAAGGGTGACCAGTTGACACAAACACAGCTCTAATTTCTTTGTCGGAAAACACACAGGGGAGGCAAAAGAGATAAATAATACAGCATCCTTGGAAGTCTGCTTCCCTGCTTTCGAACATATCGTCCCTTAGCCTTGTTTACCAGAGCCCAACCAGAGGGACAACTGCACATCCCTCCTTCCATGTGACAGTGTGTCAGTCTTTCGGAAACAGGACCCTCTTCTCAAATTTCTCTGCCAGCCAAACACATGTGACTCTCAGATAAATTATAAATAGACAAGAGGCAGGCAAGCAGCAGAAAACCCAGTGACTTAGTCTGAAAGTCAACCCAGCAAGGCTCAGTTCTAAAACTTGAGCTTGTCTCTCTCTCCGAAGAGAACCCTAAAAGTTGAGCGATTCCAGAATCGAAGGATATAATTTGGAAGTGCTGAAACTGAAGAATGGATTATCAGTCGAGCATCTTCCAGGACAATAATCCTATGGAGAATCTGGAAAAACAGCTGATCTGCCCTATTTGCCTAGAGATGTTCTCCAAACCTGTGGTGATCCTACCTTGCCAGCATAACCTTTGTCGGAAATGTGCTAATGACATTTTTCAGGTCAGTACCATCCATTCAAGCCAATGTTTACTCAGTAGCTATATGGGAAGACTTTGAGATTCAGCTGGGTGGAAAAGGAATAGAACAGAATTCATACAATGAGTCTTGCAACTGAAATACAAATATAACAAGTAGATTATGTACTTGCTTAGCTTTCAGTCATCTAGGGCAGGCTGAGGAATTCTGGGAGTTGAAGTCCACCAGTCTTAAAGTTGCCAAGGTTGGAGACCCCTGATCTAGGGCACGTTCAAGCTTTAGAAAAACTGTCCGTACTTAGGAATATTTCATTTTAAATTGGACATGGCATGGACCCGATTTAAGATAAGAGAATCTAGGAAAATGCATTTCAATTATCTGAAAATAAAAAGATAAAATGGCAAACAGTGAATGTGTAACAACCTCTGCTACGTTTGAAAGATTTGTTAGCCATTGATGTGCAACTTTTAATAAGAAAATAACAAGGATATAAATATAGTGAACTTGGAATTTGTGGTTATGTTAAATGAAATGAAATTGCCCTAGCTGTGGAATGTTTTCTCACTGGTGCTTTTTTTAAAGCTCTGGTGCCTTCAAGACTGCATGCATTATCCACTAAAATCCATTTCTATCTCCACTTTCAAGTCTTGGAGAGCATCTTGGAATCATTCCTCAGATAATGTTCACATCTTCAAAAGGCTTGGCTAAGTAGTAGCTGATAAGAGCTCAGCTCTGATTCTCTGGGGGCCTGTTCTACTTCTGACATTGCCTTCCTGACTTGTTGATTGTTATTGTCAGAGCTCCAAGGCAACACAAAATGGAAGGGCAAGAGACAAAGCCAAGAAGCTGACGAGAATCTGAATATAGTTTCCCAAAGATCTCGTTCGCTTGCAGGCAAAGAGGGAGAGGAAAGGGATACCCACCTGGTGAAACAATGGGTTGTTTTTAAGTGTACTCTCATCCTGGAGATCCTCAGATGTGTTGGTATGGTCAACAGGAGCTGTAGTCACAACACATCTGCAGGGCACTTGACTGGAGAAAGTGGCTTTTTTTCCTTCTCACTTCTTACATATGTATCATTTCTATTCTTTTTTAAAAATGGGTGTATCAAGACATGGGATAAATGTGGCTTTGTTTTATTTATTTTTTTAAAAAATGTGGAATTAATATCCTTAAGGAATTTTTTATTTAATGATGGGTTTTCTGAATACATTTTTGCCAGTATTCACAAGTGAAGGCACTCCAGGTGTGTTGGGACATCAATCCTAGAATCTTAAATCAGCAGTGAGGTGTGGTGATTGGACATTCCTGGAATCGATATCCCATTACATCTAAGGATGGTTATGTTGGTGCCCATGGGTTGATTCATAGCATGGGTTCAAAGGAATCTGATAACTGCCAATCCCAACATAAAAATGGATCAGGTCATATAGTTCCCTCATTGAGAGTCAGTTTGGGCCAGTGATTTAAGGTACCAGATTAGAAACTAGGTGTCAATGAATTCTAGTTCCTCCTTAGGCATGAAAGCAGCCAGGTCACCTTGGGCCAGTCTCTCTCTCTCAACCTATGTTGTAAGGCTCAGATGACAAGTGGGTTGGTCACTTCCTGTCACAATCAATGGATCAAGCCTTGGTTGATCTGAAAAAAACTCTTACTGATATAAAGGTTTAAGACAGTAATACAATATTTCTCTGTGTTAGAATTATATTCCCCTCAAAACCATAACCAAACTCTTGACAATACTAACATTAGCAACACGGAAGCTCAAAGTTACTGTCATTCAAATGTGAATTCTAGGTTCAATTGCATACAACAAACAAACCATTGTAACAGAAGATTGCCTAACATTACTGAATCTGCATAAGATTAGGTGGACAATGGACCAGGTGAAACATCTCCTTTCAGCCAGTTGATTTCTGCTGGTTCCAATGTCCTGTCCCACCAATTATTTCTTCATATAACATAAGAAACCCATTGCCATAGAACATAGTGAAAGCATCTAGGATTACACAAATGAAAGAGGAAATGGATTGATTCTATAATTAGTATATCCAGGACTAATGGGTTCTGCAATGAGGAAGGATTTATATCTAGCGCCTAGCCTTGGACAATCAGACAGCTTTTCATCTATTCCATTTTTCTGGGTTAACATCCTGTTTCCCAGTCAATATCCCATTCTCATGAAGCATGCCTACTAAGCATTGTTTTGGGATAGATCCTCTTCAAAAAATAGTGGTTTTTAAAAAATATTTGCTTCTATAAGAATATATTAGTACTTGAATTGTGGCTCGCTTCAAGAGAGAGTTGGACCAGTTGATGAAAATTATGGGGCTCAGCAGTTATTAGTCTTGATATGGTAGAAGTGTGACTGCTTCTGAAGGCCATCAACTGGGAAATTTCTTGTGTGGTTGGTTGTCCTTGGAGAACTGACCGTTGGGGACTAGAGGGGCCCCTGCTTATGTTCTTATGAACAATTTGCCTTATTTTGGGAATTCATATTATCCTTTGTGTAATCCATAAAGACAAATGGACATGAATCTTCCATGTCTAACATTTAATTAAAGTTCTAAGAAAGGTGTACAAGAAAATCAATAATCCAGGATAACCACATTTTCTTGGGTGACTTCATGATCATTCACTCAGCCATTGATGAACCTGAGTCCTTCAAGAACTGAGATGGACCAGCAAAGCTTATTCTTATGTTTTAATTAAATAAATAAGGAATAAAGTCTATCTAGTTACAAACACTAATAGGTTTGGGTTTTTTTCATTTTTATTTGGGCCTTTACCTTATTCATTTTCTAGCATTCAGGTGCATAATATTTCACATAAAAATTGGCGCATAAAGTAATGAAATCAGAATAGATTAAATAACTTAGCAAATCGAAATTGAGTTCTCCCAGCCAATGTCCAGCTCTGACAAATAGTATCACTGCAATTTGTGCCCAAAATAGATTCCAGTTGAAGCAGTTACCTCATTAATTGGCAGTGGCCGGTGTTCCAGTAACACTGTCCATTTTACGAGCAAAGCATGATGGGAGAAGTTCTGTTTTATCAAAAGGACAACTGTGAATATTTTTTAAAGGGGTGGGAGAGGAAGGGAAGAAATCAAATTATTTTGAATTTTTGAAGCTTTCCCCATCTGGGTCCTTCCTGATGTGCTGAGTTTGAATTGAATAGGATTGATAGTAGCTGAAGTACATTATTTCTGGAAGATACAAGATTTTTTTGGGGGGGGAAGTATGTAGTTTGTTTAATTTTGGGGAAATCACTGACTTTTGGATTAACACGGTGGATGGTATTCTAGGCTTCAAATCCATACTGGCAGACAAGCCGAGGTACCACCATATCTGGAGGACGGTTCCGGTGTCCCTCTTGCCGACATGAAGTCATCTTGGACCGCCATGGAGTCTACGGTCTCCAGAGGAATCTGCTGGTAGAGAATATCATTGATATCTATAAACAGGAATATTCAAGGTTGGTATGAATTACGATTTATTACACCTTGGAAAAGGAATTCTCCCTTAAAAGCAGTCATGTCTTAATATCTTCCAATAATGTCTCCTCCCCCCCCCCCCATTTATTTTTATATTTTCTCTTTACATACAATAAGTGCTCGAGAATAACGTACTGTCTGGGTCAGTTGCTTATCTAATAATACTTTTTAAAATCCTAATTTCTAACTCGGTTATGCAACCATTGATAAAACAAGTCCCATGTTTTATAGTACTCTGTCTTCCTTTTCTTTTATCTTCAGTGTTAGTCTGTCCATAACTGCAGAGTCTAGTATTTTTTAAATTATATAGTCTTCTGTAGGTGTTTCCTCATTCTTCCGGTGTTGTGCAAATACAATTCTTGCTACTGTCAAGACATGTAATATCAAGTATACATTTCCTTTATCATGCTTTTCTGGTGTTATGCCTAACAGAAATAGTTCTGGCTTATAGTCTATATGCTGTCTTAACATTTTTTCTAACCACGTATGAGTTTTCGTCCCAAATTTTTTTGCTTTTGGGCATGTCCACCACATGTGATAATATGTGCCCAATGTTTGATTACATTTCCAACAATAGGTGGACATGTTTTTAAACATTTTTGCTAGCCTTGCCAGTGGCAAATGCCACCTATAAAACATTTTATACCAATTTTCTTTATATATGGTTATATATAAAATTTTTCTTTATATATGGCCATGGTTAATTTATAGTTCCTTTCCCAAAGTTTTTGCCAGTTATCTAAACCTATGTTATATCCAATTTTTCTTTTGCCCAATCATTTCCAGATGGAGCCATCAAGTTATTGTGACTTTTACCAGCCACATAGATTTTCTTCAACTCATATAGTGGTCCTTGACTTACAAATCATTCAACGGCATTGAAAAAAATGACTTACATGCTAATGACCGGCACACATCCCCACAATCATGTGATCAAAATTCAGGTGTTTGGTAACTGGCATATATTTAGGATGGTTGCAGCATCCTCGGGTCAGGTGATCACCATTTACAATCTTCCCAACTGGTTTCTGACAAGCAAAATCGAAAGGTGGGGGAGAAGGTGGATTTGCTTAATGACCATGTCGTTCACTTAGCAATTGCTATGGTTTGCTAAACAACCATGGCAAAAAAGTTGTAAAATTGGGTTTGACTCTTTTCACAATAGCAATTCTGCTCCCAACTGTGGTCATATGTCAAGGACTACCTGTAATTGAGTCCAACCATTTTGAATGGGAGAAAAGTGGCTGAATCTGGGGATGGGATTAAAAGAGGGATCAGCCTGGAATCTTTATGTAGCCACAAGCAAACTAAGTCCAACCCTCCTTGAATTCCAGTGACCCTTATTTAATTCTAAGGGGATGCTGTTGAGAAGATTCTTGTGCATAGAATGTAGCAATCAATAATTAGTTTAGAACTTGAGTCTTAACAGCTTAAACTGTTGACAAACTGTGTTTGTCATATAGTGGTCCTCTGAATTTTTGCAGCTCAGATTTCTTAGCTGAAGGAAAGAAGGGACTCTACAGAACCGAAAAGCTGACCATCCTACCTGGGATTCATCCTTGGGGCTTGCCTCACTCATGCCAAGGCAAAATCTGTCATCTACCTTAATTGTTTTGTTAATCTAATTGGATTAACAAGAAATTTACTATAGACTGAAAGGGCAAAAAGCAATAGTTACTTAAAATAAAGTCTATTTTAGCACAACAGCTTAATCCAATTGAAAAATCCAGGCTGAAAGTTCTGACTCTTTTCAGAACAGCACCTACATGGACTTTGGGTCTGATCTGGATTTCATTCATACATACATACATACATACATACATACATACATACATACATACATATTCAGATTCACACCCATCGTGTGTAAAACTAAGAATTAGTGCTGCTTTAAGTCACGATAACAAACACAATTATCATGGTGTTTGTTTTAAAAAAAAACTCTATAGAGGAAACTCCCATCAACTGCCTAGTCGATGTCCATGAAGGGTCAAGAAATTTGGGTGGATTAGCAAAGGGATCTGAATATAGGAGTAGAAGTGCTATGGTGCTGATACTTTGGGGGGAGGTGGGCTGCTATCATAAATCCTCCTCCAAAGGAAGGAAAGTTGCTCTCAGAATAAATGGCTCCACTTGGAGAGAAGTGGATGTAAGATCTAAACATAACTTCCCAGGGAGGTTAATATTAGACGGAAGGCTATATCTACACTCTACAGTGTGAAGGAAGGATCAGCAACCAGCCCACACTTTCAACTTGATTTACTAAATCCACTATTAAACTTCTACTGTATGAGTGGAAAAATTAAGACAAGAAGAGTTAGGAAAGACTTGCCCTCAGTGAGGAATATTTCTGGGGCCAATCCCTAGAGATTCATGGAATGTGAAGCAACCAAACCTAATGACTTTTCAGTCCCGTCCTCTTTAATAGACAAAGAGTCCAATTCACTAGGAAAATCACTTCTATGGAGCCCTTAGTGCTCTTTAAGCTTAGTTATTGTTTGCCTGGAGACATTTCATTACCCAGCTAGGTAACATCATCAGTACTGGTGTTTATTTTTTTATTATTATGATTATTTATTAAATTTATATACCGCCCCCTCTCCCTAGGGACTCGGGGCGGTTCACAGCAGATAAAATACAGATACAAAATACAAGATACACAAAAACAATTTAAAACCCAGTATAAAATCATTAAATACGCTGAAGTCTAAAAATATTCAATTTAAAATCCCATTTAAAATTAATTATAAAACTTTAAAACCCAAAGTTAAAATTTTAAGCTGCGTGGACCTCAGCTCCCAGAATTTGCCAGCCAACATGCTTTGAGTCTATAGCAGTGCTTCTCAACCTTGGCAACTTAAGATGGATGGGCTTTAATTCCCAGAATTCTCCAGCCAGTAAGCAAGGAACTTCTGCAAGCAAACAACCAAGTTCAGAGATCACCTAAGACTATATTCAACCCTATGTTTTCTTCTATTGAAAATAATAATTAATAATAATAATTTCTGGCATGCATTTCATCACATTGCCTCTACTGTTTCAAGGGCATCATAATTAGGCATTTGAATAACCCATAGAACCAACTTGATCCTCTATCTTCATCCATGTTTTACACACCCATGTGAAGTAGATTATTTATGTAAACTCTTATTTTACCATATTCTGCCATATTTACATAAACTACAGACCACACAATTCCTGCACCACCAAACTTTTGCATAACGTAAAACAAAACATCTAAAGCAAGTTTAAAATATTTTCAAACCTGCAGATCAATTGGTGGCTGTAAATAGTGGGGCGTAATCCTCATGAAATGTCAAATGAAGAAGATATAGGGACTGTCTCAGTATTATCTAGAGAGTATGGAATTTCAATCTGTTTTCCCACTTCCAGTCAAACACTTTTTTTTTTATTTGTTAAGTTTGTATGCTGCCAGGAGGAAGTTATCAAGAAAATTATGGATTGTGCTGAAATGAGTAAAATTGACATTTGAAATTAGAGAACAAGAAGATGGACAATTTTATAAGATTTGGGATTTATTTTATCAATGGCTAGGTGAAAACGTATAGCAATGGAAACATGTTAAGAAATTTTACAATATAAGATTAATAGAATGATGCAGAATATAATATAAAAATATATGACCATTGGTTGAATGTATAATATAATATTCATATAAAATTTAGAATATGTATAAAAATGATGGAATAATAGCCAATGTAAGAATATATATTAGAATGATAATGTGAGAATTCCGAAGGATCTCTCAGTTGCGGCCCTTTCTGGATCGGGCGCTCTTCGCACAGTCACATCTGCCCTTGTTACCTCTCGCCTAGATTATGCCAATGCTCTCTACATGGGGCTCCCTTTGAAGAGCATCCGGAGGCTGAAGTTGGTGCAGAGTGCGGCCGCGCGAATGATTCTGGGGGCTCCTCAGAGCTCCCATATTACACCTCTCCTCTGCGAGCTGCATTGGCTCCCTTTGGCCTTCCAGGTGCGATTCAAGGTGTTGGTTCTCATCTTTAAAGCGCTCCATGGCTTGGGACCCAGGTACTTACGGGACCGCCTGTTGCCAC
>JAEANM010016543.1:0-13238 GCA_017656035.1 Myanophis thanlyinensis
TGACTGATCCTGTAAATAAAAAGAGCTGATTTCACTAAAGCAACCTTGCGATTGCCGTTATTTCTCAAAATAAAACAAAGATCACAGTAGTAGTTTTCCCCAAAAGGCTAGTCAGTCACATTGACCTTGGAAAATAAATAACACCACTTTAGAACAAACCAAGCCTTGTACTATAATTGGGAATTATTATTGTTGACTAGAGCAACCAGTTAAAAGCTGCTTATCGGTCCTTTTGTGGAATCTCCCATTTTGTACGTAGCAAAAGCAGTCTTGCTGTAGTCACTGCCATGGACATCTGTAAAACCCAAATAATTAGCCTTCTGCTTTATGATTCCCAGATCAAAACTTTAACTATGTTGCTTACTTTCTCTCTTTTCGGCCTCTACAGTTCTTTTGGAAAATTTCTAATCATTTTTGGGGGGGGAAAGCATTGAATTAGGTGGCCTTTCAGTCCAAAGTTTGGTTTTATCAGGGCCTAAGGCAGCCATTGAGGAATTGAAACATGTGCATGTCCTGAAGGTCCATCTTTATATGGAGTGGGATATCCCTCTATTGGGAGGGGAGCAGTATTCTGGCTGGAAGATCATTCATTTCAGCTAAGTGAACATCTTACATGTGCTGCACTGGTGAGCTTTCTCCCTGGTGAGATTTAATACTTTGCCATCTAGGCTTCAAAGAAGGGAAATATAAGAACATCTGAACAAAAGATCCATTATACCTCTGCCAGTTAGGGGATATTGAATCTATTACTCATGTTTGATTCTGCTGCCCTTTTTATACAGCTTGATGCTCAGAATTAATAAACCCCTTGCTACTAAATTGTTCTGGCTGTGCAGATGAGGAGAAAATGGGCTTCCTTTTGGCTAAAGAATCTACCGAAAGTTCTAATAAGATAGCCAACTTCTCTGCAATTATGATTGCTAATGCTCAGATATTATAATAAAATAATATTAATTAATGACATATCTATACTTTCCACACCACTGATAGGATTAATTAGCCTTTTCATCTTTCATGTTTCCTTTTGTTGTTTTCAGTCCCTGCATGGTTTCATTGGTGTCCTTTCTCGATGACATTTTTTTTAACTTCTATCCAAAACATCTGATCAGCCAGTTTTGGTGTAATAATTAGGGCTAGAAACTGAGAGACAGGAATTCTAGTCCTGCCTTAGGCACAAAGCCACTGGGGGAATTTTTGGGCCAATCTGCCAGTTCTAGGAAGGAAGGAAGGACAAACCACTTCTGAAAAAAAGTTGTCAAGAAAAGTCCAAGCAGTTGCCAGGAATAATACTAACTTGAAGACACAAATCTCTCTTTTTTTCTTTCCAGAACAATGATAAATATTTTTTGCAAAACTCATCAAACAGGAATAATCATAATCATGTTTGGGACACAATTATTGTGTCTTTACTTTGATTCCCATGGCAGCCAGATTTTAATCATAAGTACATGAAATGAAGGAGAGCAGAAATAATTAAGAAATAATCAAGGCTAAATCTGAATTGCTAACTTCATTATATGTATGTATGACTTTATGATGGCCCCCACATCTGTGTACTTTCAGAAAATTGGCTAAAGTCCAGTTTCCCCCACTCCCTGTATTTGGATCCAAGTGAATGGAATCCCATTTTGGTTTTTAATAATAATTTGATATTCTGGAGTATGTTTTAATAATATAAGGTTATGTTTTGCTATAATATAAACATCTTGCAGTTACTCTTATGGTACATATTTTTAAACAGAAATGCAACAGTGAATTGGTGAATTTTTATATTAAATGGAAGTTGAACTATATCATTTACAAGGCACCTAGAAACACTTCGGTATCATAACATTTTTTATAAAATATTTAAAGATGATATGAAAGACTGCATGAAATTCATATTTTGAAAAAAAAGTGCAAAGAACTCCAATTACCACTGAATTTTAAATGTTCATGTGACTGAAAAGAAAATGGTCAAACAGGAACAATAGTGATTTTACTTAACTATTTGGTATAATTATAAATATGGTTGTCCTGACTTGGAATTTGAGTTTACTAAATCTTTCAAGCTAACAAAATCTTAAAGCTCAGTGGAAGAAATACCATCAATGACCACTAATACCTGGATAATTCCAGCCATGAGTTACACAGTTGGAACTGCAGAATTAAAATCTCCAGATAGGAAGACCAGAAAAAATAATGACAATGAGTCACGCCGTTCATTCACACAGCAATGTTGATATACTCTAATTACTAAGGAAAATAGATGTGCATAGAATGCTGCAGGTTCCCCAACGTTGAAGAAGGAAAAAGGACATTGGAAGAATATATGAAAAACAGTGAAGAAGATACTAGTATACCATGGAGGTTTACGGAGTACTGGAGAAACCATATTGGCCAACTAGTAAGATCAAATTAAGAACAGAAAAGAGACATGGAAAGGGAAAGTAATACATGGGCAGCATGTTAAAAAAAACCTAGCAGGTAAAACAAATAATAGTATCTGGCTGTGGCTAAGAGCAGAAAGAATTGAAGAAAGAGACACAGGAGCTAATTTTGACTGGACAAGACCAAGTCCTAAGAACAAATGCAAACAAAGCCAGAATTGAGAAGATAGAAACAGACAGCAAGTGATATATTTGCAAATATGTTGAAAAAAACAGTGGAGCATTTAATTAGATGCTAAAAGAAGATTGTGCAAACTGACTATAAACAATACTATGACAGAATAGCAACTATCCTTTGGGACATCTGGAAGAAATACCATTTGCTTGCAAGCCAGAACTGGTAGGACCACAAAATAGTCAAAAGTAACAAAAAATGAAAATGCTAAAGTGCTCTGTGACTTTAGAATTCAAAAAATCAATCACCTACAACACAACAGACTTAACAATTGTTGAAAAGAAAAAAAAATGGTAGTGGATGTTGCTGTAGTAGCTAAAGACAGCAGAATAGAAGACAAAAAACTGGAGAAAATTACAAAATGCAAAGATTTGCAAATAGAAATAGAACAACTGAGTTAAAAGAAAATAAAGTCCCAATTAGTAATTAGGCACCTTGACTGCAATCCCAAAATATCTGGAGCACTACTTGAATACCATTGGCATTGCCAAAATCACTGTCAGTCAGTTGCAAAGGCAACTTTACTTGAAACAGCTTACATTCTATGACAATATCTTTAATATCATCAAATAGTATCTGCCTATCGCAGTTTCCTGGTAAGGACTTAATAGTGGATAAAAATGTCAAATCCAATCTAAATATCTGCCTGACTGTATGAGCATTAATAATAATGTCACCTTTGTTCTCCTTGGAGACTGAGCATTGAAAACTAAAAGGATTCTTTCTACCAGTTTATTTTTCTTTTTGAATTGCAATACGTCCTTTCTCTTAATTACTTCTGACATTTATTTTAAGTGTTTTCAAGACATTTTACAGAATGCTTTCCCTTTTCAATTTCCTTTTCTTTAGCTAGTTAGTTCTATGTCCTTTAGAGCTTAAGTCATTAATATTTGTGTATTCTGAAAGTGTATTGCTTTTTCTTATACTGTCTCTCTTCTATTTAAGAAGTTTTTTCTCTGGTGGCAGAATATTTGAAAAATTCATGCCAAAAATAGAAGAGAGAAGCAATAGACAAAAGAGAGCCTCAAGTCTCCCAATAAAAGAATCCATGATAATAATAATTAATTAATACACCAAATTGCTCATTACTTAGACATAGCTCTCTCAAGATCTATTTTTAACAGACAGTTACTTTGGTGATAATACTTTCCTATCTAACTTGTTTACTCTAATAGTTTCCATCAAATTAATTAATATAAATGAATGGTTACTAAGGGTGTTTGTCTAATCTTCCCAGGCATTTGTGAAAAAGTAGATCACAAAAGATGGAAGGCACTGCCAATTTTGATTTTGTAATAGCCACAACAAAAATGTCTATTTTAAACCTAAGGAGAACTCAGAAAACTTGCAGATTTATCTTGTGCAGGTTCCCAAGGGCATACTTTTGTAACCTAGATGTTGGATTGCGAAGTTCTTCAAGAACTTCTAACTAACTACATCTCTGGATCTGGCCCTGATTTCTATTTACACAGGACCTCTGTAAATCCACTTCATGAGTCAGTTTTGCAGTATTCCATGAAAGGACAATAATTCAAAATGTAAGGCAACCACAATGTAAGGCACCGAAATATATTATTACTTATCATTTATTCTAGAATCAAAGTACAAATGAAAGGGAAGGGAGAATTCTGGATAAGAGCTTTTCCTTGTCAGACAGGGAGAATTCTGGATAAGAGCTCTTCCTTGTCAGCTTGCGTGTTTGATGAACAAATCCCTCTGCACATTTTTATAGTTGTCTCGAGGTCAAGAGGACAGAGAGGTTCTCAAAGTGATAATTCCTGGAGGAGGAGGAACCATTTATCTTAATCAGGCCTAATCAGGAAATTCAGGACAAGCTAAACCAATTCCACTTTACAATGTCCTTTTTGAAGTGGTTCATCAGGAGAAGTAATTTAATTTTGAAAGATCAGGAGCTGGGCTACCTGACAGTAGTATTTCTGGAGTATTTATTGAACTCAAGTTATTTAACTAAGCCACAATGTTTCTTTTCTTTCTCACTAACCTGAAAATCACATACATTTAAAAGTTCTACTCTATAATCTTATATTAGAGTTTTACTACTAAGCAAGATTTTGTATGCTGTATATTCTGCCTCATTCACACATGCATACATGCTCACACACTCAGAAATATGCACTGAGGGGAAGCAAAGAAATAGGATGCTGCAAGCTAATCCAGTGGTCTAGTTTTCCTTCATTTCACATAGTAGATTATTCATAATTTATTATATTGCTCTTTCATTCTATGAGACCTGCAGGCAAACAATGCATACACATTGGGAGTTCCAGAATTTGTTTTACATACAGAAGGTCCTATTTCAGACTCAGTAACTCCTAGTAGGGATAGGAAAAACCCACTGGAATACTACAATGCCAAATATTGAGCTAAATGATCCAGGGGTCTAGTGTAGTATACTGTATTCTTCCTTCCCACTGTGTTTCTCAGCACTACATTGCCCTCATAACTGAGTAGAGGAGTTATTTTACTTGTTTGCTCTGCAATACAGAAAGCTTTAATGTTTCATTGTTCTCATTAGTTGAACTTCACTGGGGTAGAAGACACTTTCCAATTATCTATAGAACACTTTGTAGCTCACAGAAACCTTACCATCACCATATTTGCCACTTTGGCAAATATTTGCATTTTGAAGACTGAAATATTTGCATGTCGAGAATGGATCTGTAGGGATTTTAAGAAGAAAATGGATGCTTTAGGCCCCAACATTCCTATTTCCTCCCTTAAATTGTTGCTATTCTAAACATTTTTTTGGCGGGCGGGGGGGCGGGGGAATCCATGCTGAAATTTCTGATCCCATCCACTCCAGAATTATCACAGCTACAGTATAAAAGTCATGTTCTCTCACAGGCCAGCATAACAATAGCAACAATTGTCATTAAAAGATTTCCCATGCTTGTTACAGGGGTTGGATAGAATAATAGCGGGCAGAAGCAGTTAAAGTATTCATCTCTTACATCTCCTAAAGCTAACCAGTACTTTAAACTGCCAGCAGAAAATGAATTACCCAACTGGTGTAGAGGGCACAAAAGACTGCATTTCATGTTCCCTAAGATGTTTTAAAACAATCTATCTTGCTACTGTGTCACCACTTACCCCTCTCAGTTTAAGAGAAAGATGATGCAAAGGAGAATTGCACTCCATCTTAGAAGATACAGGACAGCATGGGCAGAAGGTCAGGAGCTAGACATGTACTAGGATGAAATCTAGTGCATAAAGGAACCGCTCTAGCACCTGAAGTTCCTGTTCATTACCTCGTTACTTGAAATGTGCCCGAGAAAGATAACCTTTGGCACCTTGCCTTGTTTTACTTATTTTTCCACAATAACACTTCATCACTCCCTTCTGTCTAGGAGTTTGTCTTCTGCCTAAATGCTAGTAATCATACTATTTCTTAGCTTTGGTGTCCAGCTTTAGTGATGTTCTATGGTTTACAATTAAAATAACCACACTAGCCTCCTCAGGTAGTGCATGTGATCATGTGATCATGGAAGATACCAATATGAGTAAGAAGGGCCTGCTTCCAATTTTGTCACAATTGTGACACAAAACCTATCCATCTATCCACCATTGTCAATTTCCTCTAGGATAACTGCAAATTTCCCTCTAGCAAGCTTATCTAGGAATTTCTATTCACACTGGCTTCCATTCAGTTAGATTCCAGCATCTAATAAAACAGCCTACTGGCTTATACAAAGATTTATTTTCTAGTCACATCCAAGTGAGCTTAGGTGAAAGGCCATACCGATTTCCCTGCTCAATATGAAAAACTGAAAATATTACTCAGAACAGAAGGGAGGAAGGCATTCATGATACTACCATCTTAATGTGTTCTTTTCTGTAAAACCTAATCTGGATTAAATTTACTTCTCAGGTGTCTTAGCTACAAAAAAATAATGTTAGCCCTTCCTTCCTTCCTTCCTTCCTTACTTACTTACTTACTTACTTACTTACTTACTTACTTACTTACTTCTTCTCATTTTCCTCCACTTAATAAAATTTCTGGAAAGTGGTACTTTAGAAAGTTGTTTGGCACAAGACATAACTGAGAAACCATAAATAAGTGGGCTCCTAATGGTTCTAGGTGAGGAAATATGCTCTGCAAACATATTTAGTAACACTACTGGGATCAGAAAAACAGTCAGGTACAAACTGTTACCCTTTTAAAAAATAGACTTAATGAGAACGTTCCTAAAATACAGTGCAGCATCAGGTCCTGTTTTATTCTCTGCTCCTACAGATGTTCTTGTTGAAGCAGACATGCTCTAACTGTAGAAAAAGAAAATGATGGCCTCAGTTTCTAGAAAAAGAAAATAGAACAAGTAGTTAGGAGCTCTAAAAGATTACACAGCAGTTCCACAGATGACTTGTGTTGCTGTGCAACCAGGGCAGTGTGTACTCTTTCTTGCTATTATATATAAATCTTGCTATTTTGACATAAACACATTTTCCCAGTTATTAAAAAAAAAATCCACAAGCTGCTTTGATAAGGTATCTAATTAAAATATGACATGAAACACCTATACATTTATTATCACAAACAGGCATTTTTACTCCCCTTAGTGTCAATGACATTTGGTAGAGTGTGGCCTCATCAACTCACCAACATATTTTACTTTATTTTACATGAGGCAAGGTGCTTAAATTGCTGTTAAATAGCAAACCAGATATAGCTATGGTATTTGAAATAGTTAAGGTACAATCTTACACTTGGCTAGATGGTAACAGCTGGGAGAATGTGAATGATTCTAAGAAAGTTAATCAGGGTTGATAAAGTAGGCATGTATGAATGTATGAATGCACATCTACATTGCATCTGCTTTTGTGCTATTGGAATCAACAAAACATAAGCAGTTTTCAAAGAAAAAAATATATAATAAAATCATCAAATAAAGTCAACGTTGAAATAGTTCACATTTAAGCAATATCATAACAAATGACAATAATCACAAACATTATAGCACCACCATTGATCCTTCTGATACCTCCTCATTCCTAAATATTCTTTCAAAAATCTTGCAGCTTGTGAAAAAAATCTCAAAGGTTATAAGACATTTTTTCAGGTGCAAACATTTTCTCCCCCTCTTCTACCCTCTGGTGATCCCAATGGTTATTGGCACATTGGGTGCCATACCTCAAAAAATCTTGGAATTTAGAAAATTTGTGCATTGACAACAGTTCCATCTGTCAGTCGCAAAAGGCCACACTGTTGGATTGGCCTTTATACTATATAGTATATTCTATACTATATACTATATATTCTATACTATATTCTGTAGTATAGTGACATACACGATACTACACCAATGCATTATGACATCCTAGGTTCTTGAAAAGAACTTGATGTGTATGAAAGCTAATACCATCTAAACAACTTGCAGCTGTGATTTCACATTGTTGTATATATGACAATAATGAAATATTTTTCTTACAATTCATTTTTTATCAGCTGTAAAACATAGCCACAAAGACCAATTTGGTTACCTCCAATTATTCTAACTGAAAGTCTAGATATACCGTAGCCTCCTTGTGACATCCAGTACCAATTATGTTACCAAACCAGCTTTTCCTCTGAAGCTATTAAGCCCCTCTCGTAAATCTGCACTTGAAAAATCTATATGAAACCAAGAAGGACCAACAACCATTTAGAGTCTTAAACTAGAAAAGGAAATGTACATAGGGAGAGAGTTATATGGAGAACAGAGTGTGGGGCATGACTCAGTTTAAAACCCTACTCAGCTATGGGACACTTTGTAGAATATAGAGCAATCCCTTTTTTCTTCTCTATTGATCTGGAAGGACTATAGGATAATTGCATTTAATTCACATGAAAGTAGATTCCAGATTCAATATTCAGTATTCTAGGTGAGAATGGGAGCTATACCACTGGGAGCTACTATCTATAGGTGATAACACAGACCATTTTTCCTGTGCTTAACAGTTCTAGTAATAGAGCTTTATTTCTTGAAAAGCAATTTTCCCATGTGCACAAGTGTGTGTGCATGTGTGCGTATGTTGTTAAATTCCATCTCCCCGCCCCCCAGCACATCATCCACTTTTTGAATTGATAGGAGACTGTTTTGGGAGGAATGAAATTGCTTGAATATCAACTTTTACCTTTTTTTTCTTTTTTTGCAAAGCTTCAAAGCGCTCCTGAGTGGCATCCCACCCATGGAGATGTGTAATCTCTAGAAGATATTCAAGCCAAATAAGCACTCTTAAAAAGGCAGAAATTAAGTAAGCTGTATTGGGAAGGAAGAAGGCATGCTTTATCAGAGGTGTTCATCAACAAGGGCACTTGACAATCTCCATCCTGATGGGAGCAGGGAGCAGATTCTTCTGCAGTCCTTTTTCCTTATGGCTCCACTCCCTAATGAGTGCATATTACTGCAGATTGATAGTGCAAGGCTGTCTTGTTGATTCAGAAGTAAACTCTAGGGAGCTCAGTACATAACCCAATATCTGCCTGCGGATTGCCTGTGATGAAGAATATCCCCCCTAATTGCACACAGTAGAAAAAGCAACTGGATACCTACTGGAAGTTGGGGGTTTCAGCTGCTACCAGTCTTGCCTACACTAGCATTAGGATTGTGGAAGTAGTAATTCAAATTCAAATGAACTATTCTTGCAACAGAGAACTGTGGATCTAGCCATGACAGAAATTTCAGAGAATAGTGCAATGTTTTAAAAAGCAAAGGGTTGGTTTTTGGGTTTTCTTTAACCATACAAAGAACCTGCAACTAAAATCAAGATGGTGTCATCACTTTAAATACACATTCTGTAATTAATTGTACTGGGAGTTGAATCTTTTTTTTTCCTTTTCTCTGGCAATAGGATGGTCCACTCATGGGTAACAATCTTCCTTGGAAACTCAAGGGACACAATGTGGCATGCAAAATTCTGTCCATCGATACTTCCAAACCTTCACAGAATTCACAGCAATGGGATTGAAATGCAAGCGATGAACCCATCTTTAATTCCTGCCTAGGATTTTCTAAGCATATCAATTACACGTTAAAGACCATTGATCAGGGGAGAAACTATGATTTTTGTCATCTGTATAATCTATTCCCATGACCCCTGTGCAGGCGACCGGGGTTTGTGTGATCTCATTTGGATCTCTTCACCCATCCTAAACAAAGAATCTCATTTCTTTATAGCCAGCAGCCAGTTTATCAACCGTAGGAATCTGATCAAACGGCCTGTATCATCAGAGCCTGTTCTCACTTCTGTTTGGTGTGCATTTCACACAACCGATGCCTGTTCCAGTTTGGTCTTATTTTTTACTGGAAAAGAAACTCTCTTGAATACCCCGAGGCATTGTTAGATCTGTATTGAATTACTATTATTTTTTTATTATTGAGTTCCCAAGAACACAGAAATTTTCTGGAGTAAAAATCTACCCTCTGGAACTGAGATGCTAAAAACTAGTGGTGCCAGACTACAGACCAAATGGATATCCTCACAAAAGCTAGAAAATCTTGGCTGGGTTCGTACGTGTTAAAGTCATTTGGCAAATTTTATAATAGACGCTACTATGGTTTCAGAGATTGGCAGTGGATATATTTCTCCTGTACTTGGAAACATCCTCATGAACATTCGGTGAGCCAAAATCCAATAAAATGACCTGGAAGATTTTTTTTTTATATCGGAGCAAAAAGAACGGCAACCCTCTGTTTATGTAATTATCTTTTCTCATAAGAGGAACAACCTGAATTTAATAAAGAACATGACAAAGCCAAGCGATGTGTTCCGATAAAAAGAAAAGGCAAAGTACAATAAGTCCAAGCTACCTTTAGCTGCTCAAATTGCAACCCATGTCTCTCTTTTCCTAATTTAAAAAGAAATGAAAAGCTAAGGACATGTTTTCCTAAGTTTTTATATGGTGAAGACATGAAGGTGGTAAAAAGAATAAGCATGATTAATACAGATGCCTTTTCTGGATTTTTTTTCCCATGCAAATGATCTCGGAACCCTTCACAACATCCTTGCCAAATGGGACAACTTTAAGTATTTAGTTTCGGGGTTATCATTTTAACTGGGGGTATGAGTCCACCACACACCTATGAAGTGTGAAATGTGTGTAATTGAGTAATAGAAGTGGGACACGCAATGTACAGATTCCTCAGCGAGTAATATCCCTTGGTTATGATAAACATCTCTTTGCGTTCATTTTCTACATGTCTTTTAATAACACATTGATTGATCTGATCACTGGAGTGTTGTAATAAAAGGGCAAAAGAGGGACGTGGGCAGGAGATGGATTTTCTAAATTTTTTCACTAGGACAATCAGCCGTGTCATATGGTATCATGAAGGAAATGAAGGGGCACCTTTTTCTTGTTTCCTTTTTTAAATTAATAAATGGAAACAGCATAGCCACAAATTGTTTAACAAAGGCATCTCCTGGTGCTTACAGTTCTTATAATTAGAAAAGCCTTTCCATGGATATAAATGTGCTTGGCCTCTGAACTGAGATATTCCTTTGTTATTTTTTTACAACTGGTCCATCTTTTATCCTGAGTTATATTTTAGATTGGCTGTAAATATGTGACATATACAGCAGAGTATTCAACTCCATTAACCTGGTTAAATAAAATAAAAATAAATTAACTAATCTGCTTGTGCCACAGTCATAGGAAAACGTGGCCTTTTCTCTTGTCTCTTGGGTGTAGCAAACCAGAGAAGCTGGCTATGTATTCAGCCTGAGGATGTAATTCTATTCTCCAGCTCTGACTTCCTGGCACATTTTAAAAGACTTTTCTCTCCTGTCTTATCAAATTGTCTCTGTTTGAGGTTGCGAGCCATTGCTAACCATTTGGAGTGGCGGGGGAGGGAGTAGACTTGCTATCTCTTTCTTCAAAATGGGCCACTCAATATTTATTTTATTTTCTGTTTCTCCAATTGCTACTGGAGGCTTTCATAGCCTCCTCCAAAAATATGACCACAACATTATCCATTATTTACTAGCCAAGGATCTCTACAATTCTATCGACAGACTGCTTCAACAGGCTTGTTGGTCAAATAGAATTTTGATGGGTTGCCATGCTATTGCAATGTATACTATTTTTATCCCATTGCATGGCATTGAATTGAATCCTCAAAGGTGTTTGGGGGACCTGCAGAATACCCTGTTTCCCCGAAAATATGACCTATTCAAAAAGTAAGGCCTAGTCCAGTTGTTTTTGGGAGGGGGAGCCTAATATATGCCCTACCCAAAAAATAAGTCCCAGCAAAGGGGGTGGATATGGCCAGCACAGAAAGCAGCCCTTCTCTTCCCCTTCCCTTTCCAATGTCTTTCTTCAAGCTTGGAACTGAACCAGATGGATATTTCTTCCAACATTTGTTTGCAGCCTAAATGCATTATTATATGTGTTGCCATTATAAATAGTTATCTTGCTTCTTGGAGAGCTAAAGTGTCTCATAATCAATCCACAATTTCCTTTTCTGGAAGCTTCACATGCTTGGTTCCTTTAAGCATTCCACATTTGGCATGGTTTAGAAAATGTTTACTGCTCCCTTTGAATTGGCCAAGTCCATACATCTTAAAGCTGCCCAGTAGATGTCATAAGGATGGAAGATAGAGGCAGAAAAAAGGGCAGAAAGAATTAGACTGCAATGAAAGGGTGAATGCAGACAGAGATTGGGAGGTGGCACAACATGGCAAGAACAGATTGCTTCCAAGGGCTGTGACATATGCAGAGGGAAATTGAAGCTGAGGTTTCAGCTAGGATCAAGGATTAGAAAAAGAAAAGGTCAAAGAAAGTTGATCCCAACTATGGAGCATAGGGTTTGAGTTTGAATGAAATAGAAGGAGGAAGCCTGCCCTGGCTGCCTGCAGGGACAATGTGATAACAAAAGAATGGATGTTGACTGCAGGTAATCCCTCTTGGTCCCACTGTAGCCTCACAGGGCAATTGCAAAGCAACTTTCTTCCTTCTGATAAAAAAAACACAACCAGGGTAAATATTCATGGAATGCTTTGATGTACCTCTGCTCTATTGAATCGGAGGTCAGTGGGGAGAGCAAAGCCTCGGGAGAACATTACTATCTTTGTTCTGTTTTGTATTCCTTCCAACAAATTGAAAAGCAAGATCAGATGTCCTAATGTCCATGCTCAATTCCATCAGCTTTGGTACCCTGCCGCGCTATTGCGTACAGACTCAGATTTATATTTAAGCTATTTCTGGGTTTTTGAAAGCCAGAAACACCATTTCAAACCGAGCCTTGAAACTAATAAGCAAACAAGTGAAGTCTGCACAAACTACTTTCGGGTCAGTGAATAAGAACAGGAATCTGATTCGGCATTTGGGCTGAATGCTCAGCGTGAGTCTGTCTTCTGACTTCTGTCTTCCTGACCTTTGGATGCTTGCGGGAAATTGGTTTTGCACCATCTGAAAGCTTCAAGGTTTCCAGGCAAACTAAGGGGCACGCTGTAGTACATACAGGTTGAAGAAGTGGGGGTTTAGTGACCTGGATGCAGACGACTGCTGAGCCTGACGACGACGACGCAGTCTGTGTTCTGGACCCTCTCCCCCCCCCCCCTTCTTTGGAGGCCGTGCCTACCGAGTTGCTCCTGCCTGAGGACAGACCTCCGGAAGATGGTGAGCCGGACAGTGA
>JAEANM010016544.1:0-13237 GCA_017656035.1 Myanophis thanlyinensis
AAGATGCCAAAACACAGCCAAGAAAATAATGATGGATTCCAGCCACCCCAACAACAAACTGTTCAGCATGATGCGGTAGGAGCTACTTCCCACAGGCAATACGGACCCTAAACCAAACCACAACAAACACAGGACTATAATAATTTCTAATCTAACTCTCTTAACCACTCCATAATCTCCCTCCCTGTCTGTACTACCCCCTTTGCCTACTACCTCATGAGCGATCGAAAACACATTTCACTGCATTTCGTACTATGTATGTATATGTATGTGATGAATAAATTTGATTTGATTTGTTTTGACATGCTGAAAGCCTCTCGCAAGTCCCTGGGTATCAACACCACCTCCTGGAAAACCCTGATCGATCGACATGGCGCATGTTGATCCACCAAGGCTGCCAGACATTTGCAGACAGAAGGACAACCATTGCACAAGAGAAGCGTGCACTCTGCAAAGCCAGAGCTGCAAATGCTGCAACAGTGGTGTCCACATATGTCTGCTCGACAAGTGGCAGAACATTCAGTGACTGTATTGGCTTTACCAGCCATATGCAAGCACACTGTGGATGGCCCACTACCCACTAGATGTCAAGGTCCTCTTCGAAAATGATGGACGAACATCATCATCATATAAATATATGTGTATATGCAGTTTTAAATGTATCTAATGCCAGGGATTGTATTTTTGATGTAGCTATTTGGCTAAATTTGGTCAAATCTAAATCCTGTATTTGGAAAATATGGCTGTAGTGGGGATACAACTTTCATGTTTTTACCCAGGAAAATGATGCAGAAGGTGTCCTTGGATAGAGAAGAAGTGAACAAGTGTGTCTGATAGTGCTTACTCGGAGGCCTCCCCACCCGCAGATAAAGAGGCTCTGTATTGATTGAGTGGTGAAACTGCCAATCAAAGCAAGGCAATGCAGGCTGCTTTCTCCAGCTCCATATCTTTTGGAGGGGGAAACTGAAGGAGAGGTTTTGAAAGGTCGGAACAGAGGAATGGTCCTGCAAATTCTATTCTTGAAAAATGTTCATTAGTCAGAGTAACAACAAGTAGAGGAGGAGAAAGAGAAGAAGACTTATAAACCACCTGTCTTGCAATAATTCTGTTTGGCAGCCTATAGATAATGGTGTAATAGTGTAAGCCTGTTTATAACCTTAAATAGCCATTTATTTAATAAAAGTCAGTTCAATTCCTTGTTTATATTTTAACAAATTGATTGCACTTCTCTGTCTTCTCCACATTTTGCCTCGCTTCTGTGCAACAAAAGAAATAGATGAAGAAAAACCAAAGTATTCCTAAACCAGGAAAGTATTTAATGGTGGCAATGACAAATGGGTCCTTTAGAGTAGGCATTTTTAAACTTAACTGTGCATCCGTTTGAGAATCTGATGAAATCTATAAATCCCTTCTCAGAAAAAAATGTATTTAAAGTAGTTACATTTGTTTAGAGGTCAAGGAAAATAGAATTTTAATTATTTTTTACTCAAGTTCAAAAAGTCCAAGAAATTCCAAGGTTAAAGACCCCTGTTTTGAGCTCCCACAGAGGTAGTGAGATTTCATCTTATAAGGACATAAGAAAGAATACAATGAGAAGGGTTGACTAGAGACAAACCCAAAGGATTTCTACATCTGTAAACTAAGGATGATTGTATAGAACTCTCAATCTGAATATCTTCTTTTCTATTCTAGATGCAGATGAGGTTTGATGGTCGGCTGGGATTTCCAGGCGGGTTTGTGGATCCCCGGGATATTTCCTTGGAAGAAGGACTAAATCGAGAGCTGTGTGAAGAATTGGGCCCTGGGGCTGCCTCCCTCCACCTGGCTGAGAAGGACTACTTGAGTTCCCATGCTTCTGAGCAGCCACAGAGAGTGGTGATGCATTTCTATGCCAAGCAGCTTAGCTTGGAAGAACTCCGAATGGTAGAGGAAGGGGCTATTCAGGCAAAAGACCATGGATTTGAGGTGCGTAAGGTGCAAGGCAGGGGAAGAAGGAAATTAAGAGAGTTGTTGGGAGCCAGTATAAAAACAATTGCTCCAAGACAATTGCTCTCTGAGCAAAGTTGACAAATTGTCCTATTTTTCTTGACTTTAATAATAATCTACACCCATTTTAGGGGTTTTTACACAATATTCTGGTGATACTAATTAGCTATGTGTAAGCCCACTCTGAACATTGTGACCTTTGCTAAGATTTTATCAAGGCTTGTTCAAATGTCTGTGAACGTATTTTGGTAGGTGTATCAGCTAAAAAAATGAAGTGGAAATTGAACATCAGCATTAGACATTGAGCATTCTCAAAGCTTTGCAGCTTTGTAGTAAACCCACACATTGTGCAGTTGGGAGGCTTAAGCGAGGTGGTGGTGGGGACAGCAGAAAGAACAAGTTTCCCTAAGTGCTTATTTTAACCTAATTTTCTACCCTCTAATGGTTCAGGTGATGGGTCTCATCCGTGTTCCCCTCTATATTCTGCGTGATGGTGTTGGGGGCCTCCCAATGTTCCTCAGCAATACTTTTATTGGCAATGCCTGGGAGCAGCTCATTCATGCCTTGGACACTCTCCAACTCATGCCAGCAGAACAACTTCAAAAGGCTGTCAGGATCGCTCAAAAGAGACATTGAGCCCCGTTGACTTTGGCTGCTGCCTTTTCATCCTGATGGCCTTTGGGACGTAATCCTGAAAGAATTTTAGACTTTAGGAACAGGCAGCTGCAAGGAGAAGAAACTTAGATATGGTCCTTGCTCCAGTCTTCTACCCAGCCATTGTTGCTGGTGCTACTGAATAGCTTGGTGCAAGGGTCGGGAGTCTGGAATGTGGATTCCAATAATCAGGCTGTTGCCTATTTAAAATATGTTGAGTGTATCTCTCTTGCCTAGAGGTAACAAGAATTGAAAGACTAAAGCCACTTTGACTATTCTTTATCTTCATGAAATGTGTTTGTGACCCCCCCCCCTTCCTACATCCTGCTTGTAGGCATAAGATTTCTTCCAATCAAAGAACACCTTTCCAAAAATGTCTCTGGCCTACCTTATCTTCTGTTTTCCAACATTTATTCTAAACATATTTTCCTATTCAGAGCTTTCATTCTGCACTTCATGGAAGTTGCATTTACCTTCTCTGCAAAAGCCAACTGCACATATCTGTTGATTGATTGTTACTTCATTATTTCATTGTCAGATTTCCTTTATTTTTTATCAGTGCTTGATGAATGGTTATGATGATTTTGTGCGATAATACATTTTTTATTAGCTCATAAGGAACCACTGGAAACAGGTTTTCTGTCTCCCCTTCTCTTTCCCAATTCTTGGGATATACTGATGTGGTAATTAGGAAAAGTAGAAGTATGCTGTCATCCAAATTATTGTACTGTTGTACTATTTTGTACTATTGTAAATTATTGTTATATGGGTAGTCCTTGAATTACGACAATTGAACCCAACATTTCCGTTGCTGAGCAAACAGCTACTGTATTTTTTGGTGTATAAGATGCACTTCCCACCCCCAAAGTGGGTAAAAATGTCTGTGTGTCTTATACAGTGAATGTTGCCGAAGCCCTGCCCACTTGCTGGGCCTTTTTTCACCCTTTTTCAGCCTGTTTTTGGTCTTTTTTCGGCCCCTATTTTGGCTTTTTTTCTGCCTTTTTTGGGCTGTTTTTTGGCCTTTTTCGACCCATTTTTAGCCCACAAAAAGGCTTTGCTTGTCGAAAGGTCACAAAAGGTGTTCACATGACCTTTGGACACTGCAACCATCTCCCAGGTTGACCTACTTCACAAGGTGGTTGGGAAAGCTGAGAGTAGAGAATGCTGTTAATGTCACCAAAATTCAGACTGAAAGATGGCATAGAAGTAAAATAAATAAATTCAAAATGGCTAAATTTTGAAAGAAGAAAAGGCATTGTAAGAAGCAGAGTATGGAGATGGTTGAAGCAATGATAATTTGCAGAGATATGGTGAGGCATAACGAATGGTGTTAGCAGCTCCTCTTAACTCATGCTTTTAATTTCTTTTGCTTACCATTTCTTAATTCTTTTCTTTGCTTTACATATTATTACTGAACCTCAACAGGGAACAGTGTGATGCAGTTATGTATATATGTATTGGGAAAAATCTTCAAACCAGGATGGGAGTATATGAGAGAAGATATTATGTTGTTCAGAGGCCAGCACTTTGATGTGCTATGATGAGTGAAAAGAGTAAATGAAACAGAATTAATGAGACTGTGTCTAGTGTTGCATAGACGCTGTGACTTCTTTACAATTTATACAAGTTTTTTCTTTTTAAAGGCTGGACAGCTTCAAAATGTCGCATTCTCTTTGCAGCCTAAAGAATCATGTACATGTATGTCTGAAGGGTGGTTGTAAATGAATTAATAAATCTTCAGTTATCCCAGCCTTGACGACACATGATCTCGATGATGAATCTGGGTTTCTCCATTGCAGCATGCAGGCTGCACCTCCAGTGTCAATGAATTGGCTGTTTTCTATAGTGGCATCTATTCTGTGCAATCATGTCATAGTAGCTCGTGCCATTAACCCATCTAATCTTGCATTCTGTGTTAATGGTGGTTGGCTAGATGTACTTGAGAGGCTCACAAGTTTGGACTGGAGAGTGAAAGTCCCTTCCATTGTTGATTCCAACAACCAGTGTTGATGGATGATGACTGTGATTTAGGATTTGGTAAATAACCTGCAATATTAGTAGTTATTGGTTCTCCATGAACCTGTTCCTCTTTAGAACCTTCCAAACTGACTGCCATTACTATAACTGCCAGCAGTGAATTCAATGGTTTCACTTTGTGATAGACCTTCAACCTGTCTTCAACCTATCTGCACCTAGTTTCAGTGGATGACCTGACATTGTCAGAGAAAGAAAAAAAAACCCTACTTCCTCCCCATATTATGCTTATCATGCATGATTTTCTGTCTGCTTAACCTTCTTCATTCCAAGCTAAAAATCTTGAACAGGAACTGCTCTAGCCTTCTAATCATAACCTCTGTAATGTCATTTTTAAATGGGATAATTAAAAGTATCCATATTATTCCCAAATACAGTTTCACCATAGAGCCACATGACAGAATTGTTATATTGGTAGTTCTAATTAATGCTGATAATTGCAAGCATAGAATCAGCCATTTTAGCAACTACAGATTAGAATGGCATTTCACTGAGCAGCCCATCAAGATGCCAAAATCGCTTCTTTTTCTTCTCCAATTTAGATCTCATCAGGGAATAAGTGAGGCTTGGAATTTTGGTATCTAAAGGCCACACTTTAAACTTATTTCGTCATTCCTCTTTTATAAAAGGAGTCCTTTTTAAAAAAATATTTTTCTTTCATTGTGCTTCTGAGTGACTTCTCCCCGAAGGTTGGTTTTTATAATGGATATCTTATTTCATCATATTGTTTTATAATTTAAGATATGAGATTGAAATAAATGAGAAGAGACGAGAAGAAGAAATACGTAAGTATTATAATAAACACATAATTCCTAAACATTTTGTGTACTAGCAAAACACTATGTAATTATCAAAGCTAAGCCTTGGGATATCATCCTTTGAATGTTAATTTACATCTGTCTTCCATTTGAAATAGCCACTAGGCAAAATTTTACCAGATGCCTAAGTGGATAATTTATGCTGAATATAGAGTTGCTGCCTGCATGCTTTGATTTTGGACCCACAACATCTCCAGCAACAAAACTCTGCTATTGTCAAAAATGAACAATTCAACAGTCCTAACTGGAGTATTACTGAAAGGGATCAGTTACTAAAACTTATTTTTCAATGCAATGGGTTCTTTTTCTGGTTACACTACATTTTATTCTGTTTTCCTGCTGTAGGGAGTAGGTTGGCAGGTGGAACAAGCAGCTAATGACAGTTTTAAGTGCATGTCCCTGGTGTTTTGTTCAGTGACTGCATTTCACTTTCAAAATGTTTAATGCAACTTATGTTGCAAGAACTAACTAGTATGTGCAAATGCTGCTGGATTTCTTTTTTATATTCTAGAAACATTTTTTCAGAAATGAAAGACTGGTACTTGAAGAATTCCATTTGTTTGTTTTGGTATTTATCAATTTACATAATCAGCCATAATTATTAAAAACAAAAATATAAAGCAACAAAATTAAAAAAGAAAGAATATTAGGCAAAAGGATGTTAATAATAATGTAGCTACCTTAATATTTATAATCTAAATTTCATCTGGATGCTTACAGCAGTGATTAAAAACTGCCCTCCCCCCACTTTTAACCCATTGCAATCTTGTGAGCTAAATTAACTGAAATGACAGCTTTTTGATTAAGTGGGAATTTGATCCTGCATCTCCCCTATCCAGATTAATGCATGTATCCCAAAATATGCATGCATCATAAGATGGCGCCGGCGAGACAGGCAGCTGTCGTACCGCTCCAATCCTCTCTAGCTTTTCTTTGGCCAAATTAACAGAATTAACAGATCGGATTTAAATTTAAATTTAAATTAATTAATCTGGACAGACTGGAGCAGCTCCGGTCCCAAAGCCGAGCTGGCCAGACTGGGGGAAAGAGCAGGGACGAGGAGCCCGGGAGAAGAGCGGAGGAGAATGGTGCCGGAACGCTGGGTACAGAGGATCGAGCGCAGGTGACCGACAGGCTCCACTGGGGCAGGCCGAGACAGCGACGCCGGAACAGAGCACAGAGGCGAGGAAGCGAAGGCTCCGAAGGCTTTGAAGACTCCAGGAAACAGCTGAGGTGCCGAGGCGGAAGCTACGTGGACTGCCAAGACATGGTGAGGTGGTAATGCCAATGCCGAAGGCAATGGTACCAAGAAGAACAAGCAGAGGACTTCCAGAGATCACTGAGGAGCCAAGATGAAGGCTACAAGCTACCATCGAGGTCCACCAGAGCAGCAGCACCAGGAGCAGTCTCAGACAGCCAGGACTGCCAGAGCAGCAGCTCCAGGAGAAGCCTTGGGGAACCAGGCCCACTGGCAGCAGCACCAGGAGCAGCCTCAGCTAACCAGGCCGCCGGAGTCAGCAGCGCCAGGAGCGGATCCACAGCGAAAACCTCAAGGAACAGTGAGGACTGCTGTGAATAGCCGTTGGGACATCAGACATCCCACCCCCCTCGCTCTCTCAGGACTTCAAATTGTAAATCAAAATGTAAATTTAATCTTATTCTAATTTCCTAAAGTGTAATTTCCTAAATCTCAATTGTAAATTTTTAATTTAATTTGCATAACCATGAACGGTTACACAAAGCATTTCACTACATATTGTACCATGTATGATTACTTATGTGATAAAATCTGAATCTGAATCATTAATCACAATTGCAATAAGAACAGTGATGTGAAAAGTAAGGAAAGTTGTTTCAGACCTCCTATATTTCCAATCCATGGGGCGGGGGGGGGGGACGACACATTGAATGGCCCTGGAGAAAATAAACCTGGTTAGTGATAAACATTTAACTAAGTATTTGGCACTGCTGGATTAAATACAGACAAGAAGTCCGTAAATGAGTCAGGGAAGGGATCTGTAGCCCTCCTGAAAAGGCGAGTTACAAGTCACTGCATTCCACATGCCAGCTAGACGGCTAGGTATTCAGCAGTGTTGAGCAGTGTTTCATTCCCATGCAGGCTGGAGAATTCTGGGAATTGAAGTCTCCTCATCTTAAAGTTGCCAAGGTTGAGAAATCCTGATCTGGAGAGCCATAGGTTCCTCTGGTATACTGCAGTTGTGCTATTTTTATCCTTTGTGGTCAGGGTTCAAAGAAAGCTTCCACCCATTCATGTCATGATTATAAGAACAGTTCCCCAGATATGGCAGAATCATTGGCTGAAGGAGAGGGGGCTCTCTAGGGGGAGTACAGAGGTATCCCAGTTGGCAGGAAGAAATCTGTTTTCCAAGAGAAGGCAGATAGTCTGGTGAGATTGTTGTAATACTGGTGATCACCAATAAAATATCTACGGTACTTAGGCCTATTCAGGAGTGGTTCTGTTTGCTTGCACCTTACACTGATATTTTGATATTTCTTATTCTTCTTTCTCTCTTAATGGGCTTGTGCCTGATGCGGGGAAGAGGGACAAGAAATATTTTCTAGCCTAAAAAGTGAAATTCATTGCAAAGCTTGATTTGTGTTCTCTCTTTTCAACTTCCTCATTTTTCTCAAGCGTTGGCTGTGGTCGGTTTGCAATGCCTCTTGGTTCCTGAACTCAAGGCCTGATGTCGCAGTTCATTTTTCAGTACATTTTTCTCCTCTCCTTTTTGCTTTTCTGGCCCATTGAGGAGTGTGAAAATAGGGTGCTCTGAATGGTCCTCCTGTCCATCTTTATATATCAAGAACTCTCCCTGCCCCCCACTCACAAATGTTATTTAGGCATGTGGTTTTGCAAGCGGAGGCCACATAATCCCAGCTTTGAAAGTGTCTGTTCAGTTTCCTCCAAGTGGGCGGGGGTGTTTGCAGTGGACTAGCACAGGGTATAAAATTTAAAGCAAAGCAGCTTTCTGTGCTGGGAAATCCCGTTTTTACACCGGTGGCACCAGCTTCCAGCTTATTCTTGCTAGCTATAGATGACCCTAACAGAAGAAATCAAGGAGGTCATAGAAGACAAGACAGGAAATGTGGAACATTTTACTGGCACAACTCACTTTAATTTTCCTTTACATACTTGATTTGAATCTGATTCAGACGAAGCTGTGTATTTCTTGTTCTTTTGTTTGAAAAAAGAACCCTGCTTTTAAATGGACAAGACAAATTATGTTTAAACTATAATTTGCCTCACATATATGACCTTACAAATATTATTTAATGAGCTAAGTACAGTTGAATTTTGTGCGAGTTAAAATAGTGCAAGTAAGCTCCAAGCACCAAACTTCATATATAATTTAGCAATGGCCTGTGAATGCAAGCCTCCTGAGTGTTGACACCATATCACTTATACTTTGTTTTATGCCCCCCCCTTTTTTTTTTTTGCATAGAGCCTTTAATGTAAAGATGAGTTTTACCAAGACTGCATAAATAAATGTTCTTTCTGGCTGGTCTGGTCTTGTTTGTTCCATCAAGGCAGAATAGCTTTTGAAAGAGAGAAGCTGCCTATTTTGGACTAGGTTAGCTAATAACTATCTAAAGTTAGTTATTGGTTTTGCTATTATATATTAAAAATAGCAGTGCTTCTCTAGTCTTTACTGTATTTAGTTTATTACTTATGTTTTCTATTTTGATCAGAACATGTATTTTGGTGAACGCAAAAATATTTCTAAATACAGTAATGTACTTTATGGTTTTATAAACAGGAATTCAACCCGACCTTTTTTCTTTGTCCCATTTTTCATTGGAGTAATGTAAAATATGCATATTAAATGAAGAACAAGCAACCTTGGGGGGGCACAGTGGGACACATTTGGAATTAGGAGACCCTCTCACAATTATTTTCATAAAATGGTAAGGAAGAATGTCCTTTTTTCGGAGGCAGTGTACATGACCAGTCACAGAAGACTGATGCCTAAACTTCCTGGCTCCCAGGTGCCTTTTGTCACCCTTGCACATATCAGAAAATTTCAAAAAGGCTGCAGCCATGACTCATTCTAACCAATTGCCTTTGAGGCCCATGTGGGTCCCAGAGATGTTCTTAGAAATGAAAATGAATTTGAGGTCTGGCATTCTGCCATTTTATCTATTTATTATTCAAGGAGCCTATCAAAAAATTAGGGGAGTGAGATTGCTGGATGGATGCCAAGATAGTATCTACAGGCACATGTTGGCCAAGAGCACTAGGATGTCCATCTCTGGCCTAATAATAATCTACTTCAGTTAAATACTTCTGCCTTCAGTTGGCTGGAGAAATGTTATTGCCTGAGGCAAAAGGCATCATGTGCTTCACATTGCTTTTATTTTCCAGGAGAGAAATTACCTTCCAGGAGAGAAAACAGTATCTTCCAATACGATGAAATGGATTCATTTAAAGAAGGGTAGACATAAAGAAGCCTGATTTCCAGCTCCAGCCCCATTCACCACTCTAATCTATACCACAAAGGCCTTCCATGAAGGGATTTCTGGAGACATTTAATCATGTATGCAACTTGAATCAAAAGAAAGAGACTTATGAGAAAGGTGTGTGTGGAAAAAGGAATCTTATTTTATTTTAATACTGGTTTTAAACTGGTTTATTTCCCTTTCCCTGGGAAGACAAAATTTAATTGAATGCAATAACTTTGAGCCTTAGTTTCATGGTAAACTAAGATTTATACACTATGATTTACGGACCAAGCCATGGTGGCCTGGTTCCCAAATAGTGCAGAGGCCTAACAGACGGTTCTCATACCATGCTAAGCCAGAAATCAAATACCTGGTCTTGACATGATGCTCTAATTAGTAGTTAATTACATATAGAATAGAATAAAATTCTTTATTGACCAAGTGTGATTGAACACACAAGGAATTTGTCTTCGGTGCATATGCTCTCAGTGTACATTAAAGGAAATGGTATATTTGTCAGGAATCATAAGATACAACAGTTAATGATAGTCATGGGGTACAAATAAGCAGTCAAATCATACTAGGAGACAGCAGTAAATAAGTAAGTAAGTAAGGGCAGCAGTAGATTTCCTAGATAGGTTTCTCATGCTTTTCCTGTTACTCCTCCTGTTCGGTCAATGCACTGATACAAGCAAAACAGTTTTGCTCACTCTTGTAGGTACAATCCTCAGTGCCTGTCCTCCTGCAACATGAAGCACCAGAGATCTTCCACTGGACATAGGCTTTATCTCAAGTTACAGCCTTCAGGGCAAAGTCCATATGACTAATGTTCTGTTATTTCTTAAAAAAAATAAGCGATGAAGGGAAAGGTGTAATTTCTCAGTGGCAACTCACGATGACCATCCTATTTGCTTGGAAATGGGCGACGCAGGAGGGGGAGGTGGTGTACTGTAGTTACTCCAACGCAATTCGCAGAGGAGGGTGCAATCTGGTGGTGCAACAGCCGCCGGTGGCGTTTCTTCGCTTGCTTTTGATTTCTGTGCAGTCCCGAGAGCTGGAGAGAGTGACACAAAGCCTTTGGCTCCAACCCTGGACTATAGCGCCTGGCACCGGGGGGCTGATTGTGGCTGGCACGAAGAGGAGAGGAGGGGAAGCCGGAAGGCAGCGGGTTAATCCCGCCGCTCCAGCCCCAGTTTCTCCTCTGGGGAAGGCAAGCAGAAGGGAAGGGGGCGGTGCCTCGCCCAGGAGCGCGGCACACCGCGCCGCATCTCCTGTGCGCATCTTGCAGGCGAGCGGCGGCGGCCCTGCTGCGCCCTGCACAACCCGCCGAGATGAACGCGCCGGGGAAGGCGCGCCGCGAGCGAGGCAGCCTGGCCGAATACGAGACCCAAGTGAAAGGTGAGCTCGGGGTTGTGGGGCGGCGGGGGGGAGGAACGGGGGCGCCCAGTGGGGGTCGCGGTGGGGCGGCTGCTGGAGTGGGTGGGGCTGCACGAGCTGGAGAGCCAAGAACCCGGGGACCGGAGGGCGAAGTAGGGGGCTGCTCAGTTGCCTGCAGCGGGCGAAAGGGGCGGGGCTGCGTATGAGGGGATAGGGGTGCACGGGTACCGGGTGGGGGGGGAGGGGCGTGCTTCGGGAGCGCCACTGCGCTATCGTAGCCAGGGAGTGGGGAGCGGGGGAGGGGGCGGCAGAAGCGGCCCTCCGGAGCTGGATGTCTCCCCGCTCTTGCAGGTGGTAACCGCGGTGACAACGGCGTGGTGGCCCTCTCACTTCCCCTCTGCCTGTGAGGTTGTAGGCCTGGGGTGGTTCAGGGCACCGTCTACTGGAGCCAGGAGCCCCCTTCCCGCTGAGGTGACTGCCTTGTCAAGGATCATCCTCCTTGCGGGGATCCATTGCGGCTGCGTTTTTATTGCTGGCAGACCAATGCGCTGTCCCCCCCACCCCTCCCCGCCCCTGAAACCTAGAAAAATGTGACCCAGATTTTTCAACCCAGATAATATTATTGCTAGAGGTGGTAAAAAACGAAGCAAAAGCTACTGTTTTTTTTTTAAATGTTCCAGGAGCATGGACATGAACATGCTCTCACAGATAAAAAGATGTGGGGTTATTGGTTCAGGATGTAATGTGGGGCTCCTTAGTAAAAAAAAAGAAATACGCCAGATTGACAGGAAAAGAAAAGAACCTTGGAGTCTTGATTCCCGGCAACCTCTCTCTTCTCTGTAAAATATTCATTTCCACTTCCCATCTGAAGACACCCTTGTACCCTCTTTCCCATAGGATCAGTGAAGTGGAGCCGAAATACTATGCTGATGGGGAGGATGCATATGCTATGAAGCGTGATTTAACGCAGATGGCAGATGAGGTGAGCAAAGATTCAGTTGGTGGATATATGCTGGAGAATATGGCCTTGTTATCTTAACTCTGAAACTGTTGTTACTAACTACCAGTGGCTCTACCATGCAGTTCAGAATCACTAGCTTGTGTAGAAACGGATGGGTAGCTAGCCTGTCTTCTGGCAGGAACAAAAGCTTTATTAAAAATCAAACCAAATGTTTAAGTACATTTGCCTTTATGACAGCCCAAATACAGATAGTCCTCAACATACAATAGTTCATTTAGTGACTGTTCAAAGTTACAATGGCACTGAAAAAAGTGACTTATGACTGTTTTTCACAGTTAAGACCTTTGCAGCATCCCCATAGTCATGTGATCAAAATTCAGATGCTTGGTAACTGGTTCATAGTTATGATTGTTGCTGTGTCCCAAGGTCACCTTTTGCGACCTTCAGACAAGCAAAATCAATGGGGAAGCCAGATTCACTTAACAACTGAGTTACTAATTTATCAACTGCAGTGATACACTTAACAGCTGAAGCAAGAAAGGTTGTAAAATGGGGCAAAACTCACTTAAGAAATGTCTGACTTAACAACAGAAATGTTGGGAAATTGTAGCCGTAAGTTGAGGATTACCTGTATCTTTGAATAAGTGATTTGTTCTCATTAATCTGAAAGTGGTCTGAGCAGTCTAAAAAAGGACATTTACATGAAAGGTGTAGTATCTATGGTAGTTGTTTTTCTTTCACCTTGGGCTATATTTAATATATTCTGGAAATGCCTTATTGGTTTATAAAAATGGATAAGGACTCCCTTGAGTTGATTTTCATTCCTGTTGACTAAAGGGAAACATTCATATAGGTTGTTTGCTAATAATAAATTTCAAATTCAAATTTTATTGGTCACATACACAGTCATACATGGTATGATATGCAGTGAAATGCTTACGCAACCGCA
>JAEANM010016545.1:0-13237 GCA_017656035.1 Myanophis thanlyinensis
TAAATAAATAAATAAATAAATAATAGAGTCAGGAACGACTAGCAGGTATGTGCGAGGGGAAACCTTTACCAGTGTGTGTGTGTGAGAGAGAGATCTTCTACACCTATAACGCAGCATCATATTTAGGCAACGGGAGAACCCTACAGTTAATATTCTGGTAAAAACTCACCCATTAAAAGCTATGATATAGCGAGTCAAGAGGCGTCGTTCCTGAGAAGGGAATTCGCCATAAAGGAAGAAGCATTTGCCCACAAACAGATCTGGAAAGGAAAAGCAAAGATCCTGGAAGAAGCGGAATGAAGACAGGACAATCCAAATGTACCCATTAGTTCTCCAAATCATTCAGCCCCTTTCGTCTAGTGGTTTAAAGCAACAAGCCAGAGACCAGGAGACGGTGAGTTCTAGTCCCGCCTTAGAGGTGAAAGTCAACTGGGTGACTTCGGGCCAGTCAGTCTCTTCTCTCAGAACCTCACTTAAAAACTGCACCCTTTAGCAATGGAAATTACAGCACCGACTCTGGCCGTAAGTGGAGGACTTGCCTGTATTAGGTAACTGATTATTTAGCTAAAGAGTCGTGGGCTAACAATCCACAGATTGGAATTTAAGATTAAGAATAAAAATGAGAAAGAAATACCAAACTTTAGATCGGTTTTTGGACAAACCTGGAAGTTCTGGGATAGGCTGATCTGGCTCCGCTTGTTCCTCAACGTCTGTGTTCTCGTCCGTGGAACCAGCGTAGGGATCATTGTCCGGTTCTGGAACTATCCTCCGTCCACCTTGCTGCTTTTTGCGGTGTTCTTCTTCCACTCTAAGCCACAGGAGACACGGAATTAGCTTTGGGAAAGGATTCACCACAACACCCAAAGGCTTCCAGGCCTGAACCCAAAGAACCTAAGACGGCAAGCTTAAGTGAGGCAGGCCACACAGGAAGGGAGGTCAACTACAACAGGCATCACTTGACCAACCTTCTCAACTCATCATCAGTGTCACCGGACCCTTCGTCTCCGTTGTCTTGAAGACCTAAAGAGGCAGCAGAAAGGAAATATCAGCGATCTCTTTTATGCCCCCACCTGGCTGGGTAAACTGTTCTGATCGCTGGTGGAAAGAGGATGGCTGATTAGCTGTCCCAGAGAAGCAAGAGTCCTTCATCAACAATCTCCAACTATCTCCACAAGGTGGACAGAGGGGCGTCTGAACCTTGGTTTCAACCACCCCCTGCCCCACTCCTACCAATCCAAGTAGGAGCGACGTTCCCCTGCGTTCCCCAACGATGGTCCACACTCTACCTGCAAATTTCTCGTCCCCGCTGGATGCCCTTGAGTTGTTGTGGATGTTGCTGTTCTGAGAGGTGGTAGGCTCCTCCTCTTCCTCCCCGGAAGACACTCTGGGTGGCACCACCCGCGTTACTTTAGGGCTGGTGGCGGGCTTAACTTTGTGGTTGGGGCTGGGCGCGCCGGTTCTCTGGCACAGAAAAGACAGGGTTCAATGACCGAGTCACAGAGGAAGGCAAACTTCACTGCAGCAAGTTTTGGGCAGGATCTGTCCCTTGCGAAACAACATTTCTTTGTCATTAAATTCTGACGTTTATTCATTTTTTAACTGATTTATAGTCTGCTTTATTTCTATAATTAACTCAAGACGCTGACCATATCCAGCGCACCTTCCTTCTCTCCTATTATCCCCAGAAGAGCAACTCTGTGAGATGAGTTGGGCTGAGTGTCAGAATCTAAAAGGACATTTTTAAAATGGGGAGGATTTCTGCTGAAGAATATTAGCCATTTACAGTATTATTTGGGGCCTTTTAGATTTGACACATTTTTTCTTCTTTCTGCTGCAAGGTCGCTGAGAGGGCGAAGGGGGGAGTTGGTAATGGCAACTTGGAATTGTTATCTTGTTTTCATTCCTTCAGGTCTGGTTCTCATGAGAAAGTTTCTCCGGATAATTGACACCTGGGGGGGGAGGGGGGGGGAAAGTGTCTTAAGGGGTCGTCGGGTCTCTTTTTGAATTGGTTGGAGGGAAATTAACATGTGATATTTAGTGGGGTAGAACTTTCAGTTTTATCTGGGTGGAGAAAGCCCGGGAATCTTTAGATTCGGGATTTCTCCAGGCCATACCAGAACAATGTCTTCAATAAAATCTTATTCCTTGGATTTTGTCTTTTTGGAGTTCTGATTGCGTTGCTGATGTTGTGTGGAACCCTGACACTGAGAGGAAGGGACTGGCTCAAACACACCTCTCTGGCTTTCTCCCCTAAGGTGGGACTTGAACTCACAGCCTCCTGGTGACTGGTCCATATGCCTAAAGCAAGACTAGAACTCACAGTTCCTTGCTTTCTAGCCTGGTGCCTTAACCACCAGACCAAACTGGGCTCTCTCCTCCCAAAGATTCCCAAGATCTTAAAATACTCCTAAAGGATTACAATCTCATGACTTACAGTACTGTCCAGGTTGCAAAATAGCAGTCAGATTGGGTAAGGTAAACCTACAATGAAACTCACTATATACCTTAGTAATGGAAACATTTCCCCCCATCTCCCAAATGAACACATCTAGGTTACCTGTTGAGGAGTCAAAGGTCTGCGAGGCGGAGCTGGCGTCTCTTCCTCACTCTCCTCGTCCTGTTCGCTGCTGGACGAGTCAGGGTCACCCATCAGGTATCTAGGAAAAGGAACCTGCCGGTTATCGTCTGAAACGGAGACGAGAGTAGAGTAATCCACCTCGCTCCTGTTCCCTTTGACAACTCACCGTTTGCAGGGTAAGCACCGACGGGTACGGTAACAGTCCAGGATCCACTCTTTCCGTACAATGGTGCCCCCCAGCCCTTTCACCTGGCTGTATTTGGGGGTGTTGGCAAAGGCACAGCTAGAAGGAGAAAAAAGAGTCACTCAGCATTGAGGGATCCACCGCAATCTATCAGGCACCAGTGTGAAACCAGTCAGTTCGGTCCCAGGGGCAAGAGCACCAGGCAAGAAACCAGGAACCTGGGATTTCTAGTCCTACTTTAGGCATGAAAGCTGGCTGGGTGACTTTGGGCCAATCGGCAGGAGACGGTGAGTTCTAGTCCCATGTTAAGCATGAAAGCATAATGTCAAGTCTAAAAGGACATTTTGGACTGGGGGTTTTCTGCTGAAGAATATTGGCCATCGTTTAAAGTATTATTTGGGGCCTTTTAGCTTTGACACATTTTTTCTTCTTTCTTTTGCAAGGTCGCTGAGAGGGCGAAGGGGGAGTTGGTAAAGACAACTTGAAATTGTTATCTTGTTTGCATTCCTTTAAGTCTGCTTCTCATGAGAAAGTTTCTCCGGACAATTGACACCTGTGGGGGGAATGTCTTAAGGGACACGTTGAATCTCTTTTTGAAAGGATTGGTGAAAAATTAACATGTGAAAATTAGTGGGGTGGAACTTTCAGTTTTACTTGGGTGGAGAAACCCCGGGAATCTTTAGATTCGGGATTCCGTACCAGAACAATGTCTTCAATAAAATCTTATTCCTTGGACTTTGTCTTTTTGGAGTTCTGATTGCGTTGCTGATATTGTGTGGAACCCTGACACATAATGGGTGACTTTTGGAGCCAATCCCCAGATGGCTATGAGTTCTAGTCCCGCTTTAGGCATGAAAACTGGATGACTTTGGGCCAATCCCAATCCATTCACATTTCATTTTGACCCCCTCCTTTGACATCCTTTTAAAAAATTATTCTATCCCACTATTTCTTTGACATTGCTGTAATTTGCTATTAGAGTTGGCCATGGTGAATTGGCTGCGGCAAGTCGTTACAGACTGTAGCACAATTGGGGGTCTCTCTAGAGTTTTTCCTTTTACCAAAAGCAAAGCTGCGGTCTTGGGCTCCCTAAGTAGAGCATCTGAGGTTGCAATAGTGTAAACTTTTAGGGAATGGGGGGGGGGGGGGATAGAAACCATGCATGCTTTAGGAGGGTAGATCCACTGGGCACCAGACACGTACATGAGGTGAGTGCTGTCAGGGGTCCAATCTGGACGGTACTTGGCCCCCATCTCCAAGGCCTTGTCCCTTAATTCAGAGCGAAAGGGGTTCTGGAACCCGCTCAGCACGAAGACAGTACCCTGTAGGAGTTGCTGGAAAGACCCGTTTGCTGTCTCCTCCGAAGACTGGGCTGGAAGAGCTTTTTTCAAAGGCAGCGTCTTCTGGGGAGGAGACGTGGAGAGAGAAACTGCAAATCAACGAAAACAAAGACGCAAAGGTTAGGTTAAGATGGAGAAGGCGAGTCCAAATCATTGCTCATTCTTTTTTTTAACAGAAGCATTTTTTATTTTTCCAATATAACTTGCACAAAGGATACAATAAAACCGGTATAACATTCCATTTCCATAAGAACCATTTACATATTTGTTTTCCGTGTCAGTAATTTACAATATATTTTATCATCTATCTCATATTCACATATGTACGTTATTTACATTGAATTTTATCAAACAGATCTTATATCTTGTTCACATGTCTCTCAGGTAATTGTCCTGTTTCCTTATTTATCATTGCTCATTCTTTGATGTAAATTACCCAGTCCGTGACAGTTAATGTCGATGCTTAAAAATCCAACTTCAAGAAAGTGATGTGCTCAAATAATATTTACATCGAACAAATTTGCTTGATGGGTTTTTTGTTTTGTTTTTTTTGTCGTTTTTAATTTGTTTCGCTGCTACCTTTTAAGTTACTTTGCATTTTATCATTTGACTCTGGAATTTAATAAAGATATAATAATAAATTGATAATAAAGGAACAGGCTGAAAATATTTGGGCTCAGGGCTATTGCTTGTACAACGGCTTTCATTTTCTCTTAATATTGTCTGCCATGCAGACACTTGTTGAGACGGTCGGCCACAAAACTATTGATTAAATAAATAGATGAAATTTAAAAAATGTACTGCATAAAGTTTTCCACTTGCAAGTTTCCCCCCTTTCTTCACACACCTTTGTGTTTTTTGGAAGGTGGGTGTGTAACACGGGACTTATCAGGGTTAGCTTTCTTGGCTGCTGATGGGAGGCCAGCATTTTCTTTGCTGAACTCAAACTTCCTTTTGACTGGGGTGGGTTCCTGCAAAGACAAGAAAACTTAAGGCTGCAACTAATCCTAAAATACTTGGACAGAAGCTTCTTTCATGGGATTTACTTCTAAGACAAATATAGGCTTAAGGATCCTTTTAAGGTTGGCTGTAAATAATTCTAGGACCCATAATATGCTGCTCTGGTCCATGAATGAACTTTGCTCATGTGCCTAGAGAGGCAACATAATAAGATTGTAGAATGGAAGTATAATAATCCTTTCTTAACAACAGTAACTGGGAACATAATTTGTCACTAAGTGACATGGTCATAAAACACATCATCGCAGGACCATACCCACTTATGACGGCACTTCCAGAGCTTCTAGTTGTTAACATTAAACAACTCGTACAATATCGCACGGCGGCCCATATGCAACCTCCTGCCTGTTTTCTCATGCTTGTGAAAAGCCGACTGTGAAATAGGCAGCTGTAACAACATCGGAGGCAGCCAAGAGAGCCGAAAGACTTACAGGCAACGCACCACAATCCCAGGCAACGTAACAAGAAGAATACTCAGGATTATAAGATCCCAGGCAACGTACCACAAGAATATCAGGACTATAAGATCCATGATTGCATCTGATTCCCACCTTCCCAGCTACCCCTAGCCCTCCCTTCCTACCTTAACTTACCTGCGGTTGCGTAAGCATTTCAGTGCATATCGTACCCATGTATGATTGTGTATGTGACCAATAAAATTTGGAATTGAAATTGAAATTGAAAATTGAAAGAGATCACATGAGCTCAGGATGCTGCCAAGGACAGGATTCCCTCCAAGCCAGTTGCTGAGCCACTAGAATCACAATCCCATGAATGTGGCGATGCTGTTAACGGTTGCAGCTAAGAGGACCAGTCATTAAGTACCACTCGTTCAGTTTCTGAATGAACAGTCATTAAACAAGGAACGTATTTTTGTTTCCCAGCTTGGACAGCAAATTAGAAAAAGGTGAAAAGGTTGGAATGTGACCACTTTTGCCCACCCTGCACGGCTTCTATTTTCTCTTCTTTACCTTGGGTGGGGTTTTGGTGGTGGGCTTTTCCACCACTGATGGTGAAGAGTCGGGAGAAAGAGATCTGTTGGTCTGTAGTGAGGCAGCAGCATAACTGGGTGAAAGCTGGTCATTCTGTGATGCTGCAAGAATAGTAATTATTATAATTCATCACCATCAAGTCTCAATGGAGATATCTATACGTGCAGAAAACACTGAAAACGCTAACGAGTAGATAAAGCATTAGAACGGACACTTTCAGCTAAAAGTTTCATTTCAAGAACAGCCAACAAAGAAGGCAACAGAGCTCACTTTATCAGATTCTTTTAATAGTGATTAGTATTAACAGAACCTTCATTGCAAGGGCAGGATTTCACATATTATCAGCTTCTAAGTCGCAACAGAGAAAGACTATTGTCTCGACAGTAAATAACAACTGCGATCAATGACTTTTAGGGTAGGATAAAAACTTGGGATAATTACCTTTAGGAGGGGAGACTAAGGGTTTACTGGCACGGCTGAAAAAGAGAGCACCCGGTTTCAGAGAGCTGGAGTTGCTGTCATCCTCCTTCACCTTAAACTGGCCCAATTTGGTGACCTTCTGATGCATGTGGAACAAAAAGAGAACGAGAGAGATTTTAAAGAAGTGTGATAAAATACAGGATCACGTCGATGTTGGAAGGGATCACATAACTCAAGGGATGCTCACCGGTGAAGCGGTTTTGGAATGTGTCTCGCTGCTGTCTGGAGGAGAATGGAACCTCACAAAGGAGAGGCCATAAGCCAGAGACTGAAGGGAGAAGTAAGAGGATTCAGATTTAGACAAACCAGGCAGCCATAAACAATTGTCGTTGTGTGCGTGCAACTACCTTCTCTAATTACAGACCACTCTCTCCCTCTCTCCAGAGGTGGGACACAAACCAGCTTTATAGCAGAAGGCAGATAAATCTACTAATAAATGTTAGAAACAAATAAGACTAGCGTTAGTATAGCCTTCTCAGGGGACATGCCCAAGTATGGGGACTTCAGCTTGTACAATTCCCAACTTCAAAGAAATCTGAAAACTGAAGGGGTTCCCTGGTGGGCTTAATTAAAGTCAACAGGAAGGCTTGGCCAACTGAGAGCTTGCAATTTCCTCTTCCTACCATCCTCTATGGATAGTCTCGCTTAACATAAAAATGGCTCGTGCCATTTAAAAAACTCCTCGAGTTTAAATGCTCCTTTGAGAGACATTAGCCCAGTAGTAAAGTTGCAATTCAATGTTTATATACTGGGGAATCAGTCTCGCTGAAGCCAACCAGCTTTATTTCTGAGTAAACCTTCACATGGTAAGGCTATTTAAAAAAAGGACCGACTGGATTTTAACGCATTCAGCTATTTATAGACCACGGGTGTCAAACGCGTGGTGTCACATTGCCATCACGTGGTTGTATGCCTTCAACACTGCCTTCGCAGAGGTCCCCCCCCCCCCCCGCAGAGTCGGGGTGGGCATGGCCTGTGGCTCGCCAATTTGATACCCTTTCATCTAGAAAAGGCAATTGTGAACATCTGGAGGTGAGCTTCACCTCACCTCCAGAAAGGTGAATACCCAGAAATTTGGGGTCCCATTTAGAAAAAAATAATATTCACAATTTCTATTTGCCGGATAATCATCAAAACTGCCCGAGATTGGCTTCTTTTCTTATATACAAAATGACGACTCTCCCATCTTTGGAATCCAGTTATAAAGAGGCATGGAGCCCATTTGATAGACACTAAACAGAACAACTGCTAAAGAGTATGCTAAAAAGTACCAGCTCTTTATCAAGCTTTTGAGGAAGAGATAAATGCAGGAGTCCAAGGCAGACTCTTGCCAGCATCCCATATATTTTCCTTCCAAAATATAAACCTTGGTATACGGCTGGGTACAAACAATCTTAACTCGGTCCCACTTCTTCTCAGCTGTAGCCTTCACCAGTTTATCTGGCCCAAACATACGGACTCTGTTCAAGTTGGTGCTACTCTTGCTCTCTGAGGGAGACATGAAGGAGGATGTAACCAACAGCACCTGAGGTGGAATGGAAAGCACTACAGTGGAGATCAAGAGACACAGGTTTTTTTTGAAAATACATCCCTCACTAAAATTTCAGTCTTAATCCAGAAGAGTCCTCCCCAAACTGCCTGAGAGCAAGCAACAGAACATCAAATCAGAATTTGGGCTCTTGACGGGAAAACTGTTGCAGAGGAAAAAAATCATGACACGGACATTAAACACAGGAGGAAAGCAGGGTCCCTCTCTTGTGCCTCTAGTGTTTTGCCTAAACTGCTAAGCAGCCAGCCTGTGTGGAGTCTCACACACACCTGTATTCAAATGATGTTTGGTTTGCATTGGAGGAATCCTACCCTTTGTGACTCTACATATTCAAGTGGAACAAAGGAAATACAGTAACACCAACACCCCCACCTCCACCTCACTGAAGACACAGAAAATACCACTTCCATGCTGGGATGGCAACTCTCAGACAACACTACAATCACTCACCTCATAATTCTGCTCACTGGAGGAGGCAGAGCTACCAGCCAGCACTTCCACAAAGGCAGAGCCTTCATTGCCAATATCAATGCTGTGAATCTGCTCCTCTTTTTCAAACTGTGAGGGGGAGAAGAATACAGTAAGACAATTGAAGGAAAATGCAGTGAAGCAATCCTATAGGCTCAGGTCTTAACGCTTAGTTATCGATTTAACCAAACGTGCCCACGACCATTTACACGAGCCACGCCAACGGCAAATAAAAGCTATCCTATATTAAATCAGGATCATTATGATCCACTTTGACGGATAGCAATTATTTAAGATGACAAAGTTTTCCTTTTCGAGCTGCTGCTTTTTCCAAGATCTCAGAAATAAGTAGATAATTTTGAGGAGACTGGTGGATGGCTGAGTATACGGTAATGCACTGCAGAACCGTAATTAACTACGATAATAGAATTAGAAGAATTTCCAAATACTACTTGAAAAGCATTTATTTCTGTTATATATACATACATATACATACAGAGAGAAAAGAGAGAGGGAGAGAGAAAATAAAAGCATTGGACTTGAAGAACTATAATTTATATGTACACGTCCCTAACAGTATATAAATGTGTTTACAGCGCATTATATGCATACTGCAAGTATTACAACAACTGCAGAAAGTGTTGGGGACTGATCTCATCAAGGGATTAGCGGAAACTCACTTGTAATATGACCGAGACTTGCTTTTCTCCAGCCTGGGCAGCTTTCCACTTGCGATAGGTGTCAGCTTTGAGCAGGTTCTCAGCACAATGAGTCTGGGGACAGGAGGCTAAAATCAATGGCAAGAAAACAGTCCTACTATCCATACATCCGTTCTTTACTCTTTCTTATCCTGTTTTCCTTTCCTCATTCCCCAGAGGTCTTAGACATGGATTGGGTTTACCCAGCACACTTCTATTTTAAATCCATCAGAAAGCACCGTTGCTCTCGTCTGGCATTTCTCAACCTCAGCAGCATTTAAGACGTGTGGATTTCAATTCTCCTGGCCAGCTTCTGGGAAATGGAAGCCCACACATCTTAAAAAATTGCCGAGGTTGAAAAACCCAACTGAGCTCTATTCTGGCTTACAGTAATACAATGGCATAACTTCACGTAACAAGCAAAACGGACCATCCCAAACCCAGTTCAGTCAAACGTGTCATGCTAGCCCAGCGTAATCAGGTTCAATTGTGATCGTAAGTCAAGGACCAGTCCTAAGCCACCTATTTCCCAAAAGACAAGCTGGTAAAATTAGTGCTACAGACTCACAGACATCCCTTTTTTCTTCTTACAACCCTCTCTTCTTTTTCACCACCCTCTCTCTTTTCAGTTAGGTTCACCCAGCATACCAAGCCCTAAAACGAGGGGAATGACAATGGTTTTTTTTTTTACATCCCAGATGCTCCATGTCTATGGAGATTCTCAATCTATCCAAGTCACGGTTGTCCCTAAAGGTGCTTTTTCAAGAGGCAACTGGACTTTCTTGGTTTTTCTTTGAAGATGTTTCTCTTCTCATCCAAGAAACTTCAACTCTGACTGGACAGTGGGGAATGGAAGGATTTATACTCCTTGCAGACAGCTGGTCATTTGCATCTTTTTAGCAAATGTTTAGGGTTGAATGTTTAGCCTTTAAGGTCACCTGGGGATTTATCTGTTTCATCAGGGTGCAAATGGGTGTGGAGCCTTCTTGGAACTCTTGAAAGGACTGTGTTGTAGACAGGAGATAGATGAGGTCGTATCTCCCCCTCACCCCCTGTTGAGAGAGGGCAGTTCTGTTTTGATACAGATGGCCTCTTTGACCCCTTTCAAACCAGCAGTCCGCTCTGTCCAGAATGCGGACTTTGCTATCTTCAAAAGAGCGGCCTTTGTCTTTTAAACGCAGATGGACTGCCAAATCTTTATCCTGGTGGGTTTGTTCTCCTATGTTGTGGCATGCGCTTGTTTATTAGAATTTGACAAGCAAAAATGAAAACCAGAATAAAAATACAATGACAGGGATGATAGGCACGTTACTGCACTTATGCACACCACTTAAGTATGATGTAAGGTCCACGGAAAGTCCATTTGTGATTGAAACTGTGAAAATTCGTAGCTGAAAACAACTGAATCAGGTAGAGCATGTTCCAGACTTTGACAACTCTAATTACAGAAATCATATTCTTTTTTTTAACAATCAAGTTTAGAATGATTTACGTTGAGTTCAAAGCAGTCGTTCACGAGCGTATGATTGCGATTAAAGCAAAAAAAAAAGAAAAGGTCATTTACAGGTGAAACATGACTGTATATAATTCTGTATGGCATACGAAGCGGTGGGTTTTTGTTTCCCCATAGCTTCTCATCCAAGAAGCTTTAGAAGGGAGTCCAGTTGCCTCTCTTGGAAAAAAAGAAAAGAAAAAGCACCTTTGGGATCCCAAGTGCTGAAACCAATCATCCAGGTTCAAGGCTTAAGGAGGCCAGGGTTCAAATACAATTTGAAATTGAAATTGAATTGACTACCATTGCTGGATCTCAAATTCAAATTCCAATTTACTTGACACCTAGGCAGCCATTCACAGTAAGGGATATGCAGTGAAATGCTTACGCCCCCGCCCGTGACCATAAAATTAAGGAGAACGGGGGGCGGGGGGGGGGAAGAAACGTTATTAAGTAATATAGTTAAATAGAGAAAAAGAAATAAATCAATGAATCAAAAAGAAGAAATAAAACATATAATATACAAAATATAGAAACCAAGCTGCAGAAAGGGTAGAAAGGCACAGAAAACTTGGTTTTCTGTAAAAATTGTGCAATTTACAATGACGTGCAGGTGAATATAACTGGAAAAAGCACAAAGGTTAGGGATGTGCAATTTATATTTTATTTTTACCTGTCACCCCCACCCCCACCCCGCAACACGTGTAAAGCCCAAAGTAACCCATTCTGGGGTTTTTGTCTGGTCTTAGGTATCGTGAGGACGCAGCCACGGCCTCGTCGGGCGAAGGTTCCACTGCCTACCCCCGAAGCCACCGGGAGGCTCTTCCAGGCCCCACCGCCCCCATATCCGACTCCTCCTTCCCCCCCCCAACAAAACACCGCTTCACAATGGCTGCCTCCCCCTCCCCCCAAGTTAACAGCCCCGTCTCCCCGCTGCCTTGCTCCCTCGAGGGGAAGCCATCGCCGCCGCCGACCCCCGTGGAAGCCTCGCTACCGTGTCGGAGCTGCTCGCGGAGACCACATGTCGGATCTCGATCTCCGGCATTGCCCCGCCACTTTCTGTCAGCGCCGTCACCCGGCAGCAAAACTCCGCCAAGCGCCGGAAGTGGACGCTCTATACCCTCGACTCTATGATCCCTCCACTGTGCCCGGGGGCCTCTCCGCGCGCAAACTCAAATCGACGTTTCTTTCTAAGCCGCCGGGCGGTTTTAGAGAGAGCGGAAGGTCCGGGTGGTGGAATGTGGGAGGGGGGGGGGGGGGGAAAGAGGAATGAAACTCGTGGCGCATGCTCAGATTCCCGCCTTTCCGATCGTGACGCGGTGGCGCCCAAGCGCGGTCTTCGCTTCTGCGCATGCGGTTTCTCCCCCACCCACCCACCCCCGCCTTTCTGCTGTGAGGGGTTAGATTTTCAAAATTTGGACTCGTGGACTTCGGCTCCCAGAATTCCTCAGCCAGCCTAGTCTTGTTGAGGGATTCTGGGAATTGAAGGCCGAACAAAGTGACTGAGTTTGAAAAACACAGAGGGATTCCCACCCCTCATAACTCTTTGTAAACCATTAGTTGGTGAGATTAAATCTCTGGTATCGAGGAAGTAAAATAGCCCTAGCCTTATCTCTCAAAAGGCAAATAAGTAACATTTCTTTTAAAAAAAATAGCCCTAGCCTTATCTCTCAAAAGGCAAATAAGTAACATTTATTTTTTTAAAAAAATGAGTATCAATAAAAGTAGCAATGCATTATTTCTTTGAAGTCAGGTTATTAATCTAGTACTGACATGTTTGTTATTCAGGAATAAAAAAAAATCTCTTTGAAAAAAGAATTTCATAAATGTTTGCCAACCCCTGCCAGTTTTAAGATGGATGGACATCAACTCCCAATCCAGCCAACAACAAAGGTTGAGAGACATTGCCACAGGGGCAGAAAGTTGATTTATTATATATATTTCACCAGCCTGGATTCTGGCAATATTGGATTTTAAAAAAGCTGTGTTGGTTGTTACGGAAGTACACAATGTACTTTTCAAGGCTGCCTGACTGGAAAAGATGATGGATATCGCAGTTTTACATCAGCTGGTGTCAGTTTTTCAAGCCCTGAGCCTTCCCTCCCATTACAAATATCCTGATAAAATAGATTTAGCTAGAGTTGTGGGGCAGTTGCCCCTCTAGAAGAATCCAAGTCATAGCTTGGAAGTTCTAAATTTTACATTCTTGATGTACTCACGAGTACCTTTAAAATTGTTTCAGCAAAACAATCCATACTGTGGTTTGTTTCATTAGGGCTTAGCATATTGGGTGAACCAGCTGTCCAGCAGTAAATCATAATTTATAACTTACAAAGGATGCTATAGGGCGTTGCACACAAGAACAACTAGACACAAGAACAGCTTTTTCCCCGAATGCCATCACTCTGCTAAACAAATAATTCCCTCAACACTGTC
>JAEANM010016546.1:0-13237 GCA_017656035.1 Myanophis thanlyinensis
TGGGTAACCAAGTATTTCCTCATAAAAAAACAAACAAACATAACTGCTTGGTGAATAGCTGCTGAGGGGAGGAGACCTGTAGCCTAATGGCTAAGTGTCTTAAGTGAGTTTTGCCCCATTTTACAACCTTCCTTGACACTGTTGCTAAGTGAATCACTGCAGGTATTAAGTTAGGAACATGGTTGTTAAGCGAATCTGGCTTCCCCATTGACTTTGCTTGTCGGAAGGTCACAAAAGGGGGTCATGTGACCCTAGGATGCTGCAACGGTCATAAGTATATGCCAGTTGCCACACATCTTAATTTTGGTCACATGACCATGGGGATGTTGCAACGGTGGTTAAGTGTGAAAAACGGCCAGAAGTCATTTTTTCTGATGCCGTTGTTACTTCAAACGGTCACTAAATGAACTGTTACAAGCTGAGGACTTCCTGTACTTGACCTAACAGGTCATACAAATGAAGCAGAATCAAAATACCAGGCAAGAACCTGCCAGGAACAGAGCAAAGGAAGCCCGGGCAGCGGGCAAAGGCTCTGCAGGGCCTCTCTGGGCAGACTGCCACTCAAGGCCACAGAAACTCACCCCCAACAGCCCCCTCCCCACCCCCATGGCCAGGCATGTCCTGATGTCAGCTGGGGCTGAGTTCCCCAAGGAAAAGTGTGGGGAGGGGGCACAGGGGGAGAGAGGCCTTGGGGCAGACTCCAAGGGGGGCTTTTTCACGCTGTCCTTCTGGAAAAAAAGACTTACCCTCCTCTCGTTACCACCAAGGTGACTTTCACTTTGTAGGACACCAGGATGCCCATCACCTCTTTCTCCATCCCAGGCCTCAGACTAAGAAGAAAGAAGGGGAGACGTTGGAAGAGCTGGGGGGCAATAGCCGGAGCGAGGGAGGGAGGGAGCGAGGGAGGGAAGGGAAGGGTCTCCTCTTACATGGTGGTGGAAGCCAGGTTGGTGTCCCCATGCTTCAGCTTGCCGTCCAGAGCCAAACCACGCTTCTCGCGGTTCTTGCTCAGCAAGGGAGTCACCGAGAAGGTTTTGTAGAAAGTGGAGTTTGCAGCCACGTTCTCCCTGCGGGAAGGAAAGGCCGGGCAAGATCAAGGGACGAGGAGCTGGCGGGTTCTGCAGATGCTTGGCCCCGAGGGAGAAAGTCGTTTAGACTTTAATCAAGGAACGTGTGACTTACACGCCTGCACTCCCAGTCAAGCCTAAAAGAACATTTTGGATTGGGGCTTTTCTGCTGAAGAAGTATTAGCCATTGCTTTGCTTATTATATTGGACACATTTTAGTTTACAAGGCCAACGGGTTGGAGGAATGGAGGTTGATAGAACTGACTCGGGCTATTACATTCTTTTAGTATAGTTCTCATGGGAAAGTTTCTCTGGGCTGGGAACACCTGCAAGGGAAAGTCCTAGGTGAAACGTTGGGACTTTCTTTGAAGGGGTTGGTGAGAGTGATAATTGGGATAATTGGTAGGGTGGAACTTTCAGTTTTACTTGGGTGGAGAAAGCCCGGGAATTTTAGATCCAGGATTTCTCCAGACCAAACCAGAACAATCTCTTCAATAAAATCTTATTCTAAGGACTTTCGTTTCTTTGGAATTCTGATTATGTTGCTGTTGTTGGGTGGAACCCAGACACTCCCATTCTGTGGGCCTCTGGTGCATACAGAGGAGGGGCTGTACTACGTGCGCATGCACTGGGGAGACAGGCCCCCTCCAATGCATCAAGGCAGACAATTTGATGGGACTCCTGCATGAGGCAGCAGCAACCCCTCCTTTCCCAAATGCACTGGAATTATCCCCAGTTCATCCAAATCAGGCAATTTCATGATCCCGTCATTTAGCTTCTGAACGACCAAATCACCTAAGCAGCCATTTCCACCATTTTCTCGGGGGGGGATGCATTTCTTGCACACACACCCACACCCCCTCAATTTAGGAATGACCTTTCCCCTTGTCAAGGGCTTTCGCATCTCTAAATGACATACAACCATAAAGATTCCGTTTTCAAAAACGTCTAAAATAAATCCAAACTCTCCTTTCCAAACACGAATCGAACACGTGTCGCATGTTTCGGGGCAAAATGGAAGGCAATCAGAGATCATCTGCTTGCAACTTCTGTTTTTAATCAATGCCCCAAGAGAAGGTTCCACCGAGGCTGGACCTCCGCCCTCTCTTCTCCTGGACTCCCCCACCCACCAAAGAACAGGCCACTTACGCAAACTCCTCTGAGCAGACCGTCTTCGTGTAGCTATCCAGGGAGTAGAGAACCACGTCTGTGAACTGTTCAACTGGAGAGAAAGAGGATGATACAGCAGCATGGTGGTAAACCTCTAAGACTGTAGGAAGTGGGAGGGGGGGCTTTTACGCAGATATGACACGTTTGATAAACATGCAGGTGAACTGTGTCCCTAGTAGTTTAACATTTCAGAATAACAGAACTGGGAGGGACCTTGGAGGTCTTCTAGTCCAACCCTCTGCTCAGGCAGAAGATTCTAAGCCAGTGTTTCTCAACCTTGGTGACTTTAAGCTTTGCTGGCTGGGGAATCTTGGGAGTTGAGGTCCAAACATCTTAAAGTTGACAAGGTTGAGAAACACTGTTCTATACCGTTTCAGACAGGTGGGTGTCCAGTCTCTTCTTAAAAACCTCCAGGGATGAAGCATCCACATATTTTGAGTGTGTCAATTTGAGCAGAAGGATGGACTTCCCACCAAGGTAGTCCCTATTTTTCTACTTGTATTTTTTTACATGCTTTCAAATTGCTAGGTTGACAGAGCTGTTCTGGCTCAGGTCTTACACACAAAGGCATACCTGGTTATATGCCACAACTAATGCGGAGATAAGCAAACCCCTGGCTGAGAGCCCAGAATGCTATCTTAATTAAAACCAAAGTTTGATAGCAACTTACAGATTGTCTGAAAGCCTTTTACATGGCTGTTAATAAACTGTTGTTTCCTGCAAAGTTCCCCTCCCTTCACTCCTCCTATAAGCTCTCCGGGAGGAGCCAATCATTAGCCACTTGTATTCTATTTTCTTCCCTGGCCCTGCTTCCGAAGCTGCACTCTCCTCCTTGCAGCCCTACGCATATGCACATCAGGGACAGCCTCCCTCTGTTCTTCCTCACCGCTCCCTGTCTCAGAAGCCAACTGGTGGCCAACAGGCCTCGCTAGTCCCCGCTCTGACTCCAAACACCCCCCAGAGTCTTCCTCAGCCTCCAGGGCAGTCCCATAGTCTTCATCGCTGTGAGATTCCACCAACAGCTCAGCTGGCCACTGTTGGGCCACAACAAGACCTCATTCTGTTACGTGGTGCTAGGGATTTGGACCACCAAACTGCTGACCTTTCTGATCAACAAGCTCAGCATCTTAGCCTTCATGTTGATGGTAGAGATGTGTAAATTGGGAAATCCTCCATCCTTTTTCAAGGTTTTCAAGAATAGACTAGACAACCACTTGACCAGGATAGTACAAGGTCTGCTGCGCCTTGAGGACTAGAAGACCTGAAGGTCCTTTCCAGCTCTCTTATACTTCTGTAAGCAAACAATTGTGCTGGGGATGGAAGAACCAAGATAACTGGCAACAAATGCTAGATTGAATGATGCTGCAATCAAAAATTTAGATCTGAAAAAATCAAAGATCAAGATTTTTGAGAGGGAAAATGGAGTGAATGATTTCAAGTGATACATAAAAGTTAATAAACAAGAGCAAGTAGATTTTTTTGCCATATCTTAGAATGTTTATGAAGATAAGAAAATAAATGGGGAAATTTTAAAGAACATTAAGTTCTGGTATAAGGATGTGATCTATTGTGATGCTCATTTATGACCCTACAAACTTCCTAGACAACTAAGGCACACCCAGTCCCAAGGACAGAAATAATCTGCCTCTTCCATCATGGAATCAGATCGCCTAACGGGGCTTCTGCAGTCCTGCCTGCCAGATCACTGGGACGATGCGGTCCAGAAACCTTATAGATCTGGTGAACCTTCCTAAAGTATCCAACCTTGCAGAGAACCAAGGCGGCAGTTAAATAGAAATGGACCAGGAAATAACCTGATCACATTGTTTAAATCAGGGATCTCCAACCTTGGCAACTTTAAGACTTGTGGACTTCATCTCCCAGAATTCTGGAAGTAGAAGTCCACAAGTCTTAAAGGTGCCAAGGTTGGAGATCCCTGGTCTAAATAATGACTGCCTGAATATGTTTGGCTGGAATTTACTTGGGATAAGATTATGGTCATCACAAAAGCCACAGACTCTTTGACTCCCCTACGCCCACTCGCCCGCCCCCAAGACAGGACTGTTGAAGCCATTCCACATCCCAAGGCACAGGGTTTCCAAATCAGATGAAGAATTCCTGGGTGATGCAAAAGGTTAAAAGACGAAGGTGGACGGAGGTTGGGCAGCAGCTGACTCCACCATGAATGGGCAGCTTCCCTGGCTTGTTTAATTTGTCCCTTACCTGTTATTTTAATTTTCTTTACAATCTTGCTGGTGGTATTGTTGATGTCCACATTCACTCCAATTGGGTCCCCATGGTAATAAATCTGAAATCACAATCGGTTACTGAAATCAGGTTAAAAAATAAGCATCCTGTCATCGTGGGGAGAGGAGACTCATTTAGCAAACTGCTCTGTCCTCTTTTGTTTTTTTCCCTTCTAATCTTTGGATGCTACACTGCAAATCTATCAATTTATGACTGGAAGAAATTCAGTCTTAGGAAGACAGCAAATGTGGTAAAATCAGGAAAAGTCGATGACAAAAGAACATTGTGAAAAATGCACACACTCTGGAACAGGGGTCTCCAACCTTGGCAACTTTAAGGCTTGTGGACTTCAATTCCCAGAATTCCTCAGCCAGCTGGTTGAGGAATTCTGGGAGTTGAAGTCCACAAGCCTTAAAGTTGCCATGGTTGGAGACCCCTGCTCTGGAAGGTCCTGCAGTTTCAGTGAATCAGGAACCAAGAGCCAGGGTGCCTGCAAGAGCTGGGATTACCAAACCAAGCTTCAGGAAGAGACCCAGAGCCCGTCTGAAAGCAGATGGGGCAGGACAGGGGATCTAGGACAGCTCACCATGGCCAACTCGCCCTGGCCAATTCTCTGTGGGACAATCTGCCCAAGAACAAGAATTACCATCTTACTGTCCCCATTTATCTGTACTTACTTCCTTTGTTTATGTTTATGTTTATACCTGTACAGGTTTGACAAACAAGTAAAATAAAATAAATAAGAAAACAAAAATTAGTGAAAGGAACCTGGAAGATGCCAGCGAAAAAGCATAGTCCTCTATTTGGAGGAAAACAATTCCAAAAGTAATATTTCTGGATCCCACTGAATCCAAAGAAAAATGCTCTATTAGAGGAAGTGGGAGAGGTAAAACTTCATTTTGAGCAGCAGTTAAAATTATTCTCAAAAATTAACTGATTTTTCCATAAAAGATCATACTTACTGTTTTAAGATAGATCTGAAAAACTGTAGTAGGATTTAATACGGTAGTTATACAACTATTCCATGCTTCATTATTTTGAAACAGCAAATAAATTACTTTTAAAACAAAAACATTACACTTGTATCGAAAAGAAATGGTGGGATATAATCATTAAAGAAAAGACGCCAAAGGAGGGACAAAATAAAATGTGAGTAACAAAAATCAAAATAGTTTTTAAATTATTTTAAATAATAAACTAATAAACTAATAATAAAATGGAACTGTTGAATTGTCCCGCAGTGAGCTGGCCATGGTGAGTTGGTGAGTTGTCCCCTTCCGAGGACCGAGACCGTCAGCGACACTGACCTCCTTGTCCATGGACGCCTCGAGGTGCAGGGGCTTGTCGGACATCATGAACTGCCTGGTTATTTGAGTTTTGGGCGAGGGGCCCGTGAGGACGGGGGCAAACTGCACCTTCCGGATCACCAGCCGCACTGTGTTCCTGGAAGCAGAGGAAGCCGGCGCTGAGCACCCCAGAGCCACAACGAGTGGCAGGAGAGGGAATCAAAAGATTTATTCATTTGAGCTTTGCTGAAGTTTTAAACTGTAATAGAACATAACGGTGAGGGAAGAATCCTGTCCCACAAAGGCTCAGAAAGGGAAAAAGAAATCAATGTTAACTCTGCCAACCTGGACAAGGGCAGGGAACATCAAAGCCTGTTGAGCCAATGAGAAACCTTTCCCTCCCTCCCCCCTCTCTCCCCTCCCCTCCCCTCCCTCGGACTCTAAAGAGAAGCTTTATGCATACTTCGTGCAGCCTTTGTCTTTTTACATTTTACCCCACTTCCCAGAAAGGTTTCAACCTGGAGAATAAGGAGAAATAGCCACAGGGAAGACTGGAATTGGAGCACGAAGGCCAAGGGAAATGATTTTGGGGGACAGGTGGAAGAGACACAGTTTAGAGATGAATGAAATTTGAGTCCAAGGGATGAAGAGTAGTGAAAGCATCCCAAAAGAGACCCTCCCTAGTTTGGGGGAGAATAAACTGTAGGAAGGGAGGGATACTTTCAGGTGTGATGGGACAGCAAGGCCTGAAAAATATGCAGACTTTGGGGTGGGAAGATGAAGCAGCTACAATACCCCCCTCTTCCATACCAAGCACATGACTACAATGTTAACTTGAAACCAACCAAAACCCAGCAAAGAGAAGGTATCCAGTGTCTGGCTACTACCTAGCCATCCTCAAGGAGTATCTGGATGTCAACAGCGGCTGATGACTTCCTTCTACCAGTCAGCAATAGAAAGCACCCTCACATATTGTGTCACAGTATGGTACGCCAGACTAACAACTGTTGACAAGAAGGCACTACGGAGGGTGATGAGCACAGCACAAAAAATCATGGGCTGTCCCATAACCCCACTGGAGGAAATAGCCAGATCCTGCTGTCTCAACAGAGTGAGAAAAATCCTCAGGGATGACTCTCACCCGGGACAGCACTTCTTCATACTTCTACCATCGGGCAAGAGATACAGAAGCAGAGCCAGCCGGACAAATAGGCTGAAAAATTCATGGCCACAAAGACCCAAATAATTGGATGACAATTGGGGACTATTATCCCCTCCCACTTATCTCAAATCTACCAGACTGGCTAGCCTAAGGCATGTCTCTTTGCACAGCTAGAGAAGGATCTGAAGCCTGATCAGAAGGAAAGAGGACACACATACTGAACAGCCCACGATACAAGATAAAGCAAGTTTGAATACACAGTCATGTCTTTTGGTCCGGTTAACTGTGGAACTGTTTCAGGAATGACATACAGTAAAATCAAGGTTAAAAACAGCTGGCTTTACTTCTTATGAATGGTCTCTTCAGGGTCTTGAGCGCAAAAGGCCTTCACTTCAAAATCCACCCCGCAGGCCTGCGGGAGACATAAGAGCGGAGGTTACAAAAGACACACGAACAGAAGTTACAAACTGACGAGTGGGCCTTTATTTATTTACAATGATCATTAAAGAAGTTTAAGAGGGGAAAAATAGCCCCCTTGAAGGTTCCCCCATGTGGTAGTAGAAGAGGGGTGTCAAACTCAATTTCATTGAGAGCCACAAAGACAGGGTTGTGTTTGACCTCGGGGGGCTGGGGTGGGCATAGCCAGCTTGATGTCACTCATGTCAGGGGCGCTGTGATGGCTTGAACGCTCTGTCAGTGAAAACAGACTCCCGAGCTCCGTTTTCAGCTGCCATGGCAACCATCTGCCAGTGAAAATGGCGGAGGGTTGCAGGAGGCCATGGCAGCTGAAAATGCAGCTTGGGAGCCCGTTTTCACTAGCCAGAAGTACCACAGGCCAGCCCTTCGCTGTTTTGAGGGTGGCCCCATGGGCCAAATCTAAGTACCCTGCAGGCCGAATGTGGCCCCCAGGCCTTGAGTTTGATACCCCAAATGTCATAGAACATTTATTCTAGGCTGCCATTGACATAATGTAAAATGAGTCACAGAAGATGAAAAGCAGTGGCCGATGGACGGGGGGATTCCTCCATCACACCTACAGAGATTCTCAGTCATTCAGATCACTTTTGTTCCAAAGGTGTTTTTTCAAAAAAAAAGCACCTGGCCTTTGTTTCTCCTTGAAGACGTTTTGCTTCTCCTCCAAGAAGCTTCTTTGGTTCTCAGAACTGAAGAACTGAACTGAGAACTGAAGAAGCTTCTTAGAGGAGAAACGAAATGTCTTCAAGGAAAAACAAAGGCCAGGTGCTTTTTGACATTCTTGCATTACATAGGCAGTGAACCACAGGTAGTCTTCGACCTACAACAGTTCATTTAGTGACCATTCAAAATTACTGAAAAAAAAGGAACTTGGGATCATTTTTCACACTTGCCACCATTGGAACATCCACATGGTCAAAATTCAGATGTTTGACAACTGGTTCAAATTTATGACGGTCGCAGTGTCCTAGAGTCATATGATCCATTTTGCAACCCTTTGACCATCAAAACCCACGGGGAAGCCAGATTCACTTAACAACTGTGTTACTAACTTAACAACTGCAGTGATTCACTTAACAACTGTGCCAAGAAAGGTCGTAACATGGAGCAAAATTCACTTAACTAATGTTTTCCTTAGCAACATAAATTTTGGGATCGATTGTGGTCTTAGTTTGAGGAGGATCAGTTCCTTCCAAGACGAGCCCTCTACGATTCCAAGCAGCCAAACATAAAACCCATTTAGAGGAGAGATGGGATTTTTATTGGCTGCCCAGCACCAGAGAGGGAGAGTCCGGAGAGCTGTGCCACTGGCTCTGCTGCCCAACCCTTCCCTTTAAAGGTCTTTTGCAGAGACACTGCAGCTCGTGGAAGGAAGAGAAAGGAAGTGCAGCAGAACATGGGAAGGAGATCATCGGAGAAATCTTTTTAAAAAATGATTGTTTGAGACAAGTGGCAAGAACCAGAAATGGAGTTAAGGATCCAGTTAAGAAACCAGGCAAGGGGATGGGCAGCTCCAAGGGATATACCACAGTGGGAGAGTGAGTCAGCCTTGGGGCTTCCAAGATTGAGGGGACCCTAAGAGTCCTCAAACTCCCTGTTGTTACTACGGCTGGCACTCGGCTTGGCAACCCACCCCACGGAGGAGGAGAACAAAATCCCAACACGAAGCTGCCACCCACCTTTCCAGTGTCCTCCGGCCCTGGCTGCAGAGTGATGGAACAGGGCAGATTGGTCGCCATCTATGGGAAGGGGAAAAAAACCCAGATGCAGTAATTGTCTCAAAGAGAGTTCCAGAAACGAGGACACCCAGAGCTTCTCCCTTGCTGAAAGTCCAAGAAGCACCACATCTTCGGCAAGGTCCCCAAGCAACGGGGGAGGGGAGAGAACAGTAATCCCCAAGGCAACACAATCATAGTGGGGGTAAGGGGACTAAAGGAATGGGGGAGGCGTTGGAGGGGGGGTTGCTTTTTAAATTAAAGGTTAGTGTAAAATAAAATAGGAATAAAAATGGGAAAATAGCAATAACAATAGCACTTATATACCAATTCACAATGCTTTACAGCAGTGTTTCTCAACCTTGGTGACTTTAAGATGTTTGGACTTCAACTCCCAGAATTCTGGAAATTGAAGTCCAAACATCTTAAAGTCGCCAAGGTTGAGAAACACTGCTTTCCAGCCCTCTCTAAGCGGTTTACAGAGTCAGCCTCTTGCCCCCAACAATCTGGGTCCTCCTTGTACCCACCTGGGAAGACGGGAAGGCTGAGTCGACCTGGAACCGGTCAGGATTGAACGCCTGGCTGTGTGCAGAGTCAGCCTGCGGTTCTGCATTCTAATTACTGTGCTGCCAGGGCTCCCTATAAACTAACTTCTAAAAACTCCTAAAAATTCAGAAAGAAGAAGAGAAGGGTGGAAAGAACTGAAGAAGGGAAGAGAAAAGGGAATAACATCTGACTTTTTCCCATGCAGTAGAATACAAAAAAAACCAGTTATGGCTTCAATCTTTTGCTTTACATAGGAGGAATTTGCATTGATGGAGTAGCTCACAGCCACATCTTAGAAGCTTCTGATGCCACATGTAAGGCCACGGGGCAGCCCACACATGCAGCAGCTGCAGCCGTGGGAAGGAAGCGGGAAGAGGGAAGGGGGGAAGGGAAGGGAAGCCTCACAAATGACTGGGTACCTCAAAGGTGAAGGGGTAAGCATGTTCTCCTAACTTCTTCATCAACTTGTCCTGTAAGGGTGTGGTCTTCAGAGCCTGGTCTGGCACCCGTGGGTAAAGTTGAGTTGTGAGGACATAGATATCCTTCCTGTAGGTCAACCCAATGACATCCAGGTCATCTCGACCATACCGGAATGCACATGTGAGGGTCACATAGACTGGACCATCAGAGAATAAAGGACGGGGGGGGGAAGAGCAGAGAAAATACACTTGTAAGCCGCTTTAGGCAGAGAGATGGAGGAAAGAAAACAATTGGCCTTCGTTCAGGCTCTGGTGGGAAAGAGGCTGCAGTTGAAAATGAAGTGATTCTGGGTTTGGAGCTTTCTAGATCTTTGCTGTCTTTGGTAGCAAATACCAAATATCTTTGGTATCGGGTGTGACAGAAGTCCTTCAGACTGGCAAACCAGACAGGAAACACAACTAGATGAGCTAATTCTACTTTATCCTAGGGCTACGTTGACACAATCTTGCAAGTGTGAAGGTTTGAACTTGCCACACCTAATTTTACCCATCTGATCCATTAGGGTGGATCCTTTCTAAGGTTCTTTCCGTGACCATTCAGGGACTGCGGGCTCCTCTTTCTCTCGTCTCATCATCTCCACTGTTTATTGATGGCTCTTTGGCAGCTTCTCAATTGGGGTGTTGCTTACTTGATTGTCAACCTGAAGTTGACCTTGGAGTTAATCTATGCTGATCTGGGTGCTGATTACTGGTGGAGAAATGCTGGAGTCTTTTTGTTTTATTTTGGGCTGGTTGATTGTCCCTTTTGCATAGTCTGTAGATGTTGTTAATATTTGTGTGTCTATTGGCAGCTAATTTGGGGATCCAATCTGGGGTTTCTTGTGGACTCACAACTCCTCCTTGAGGACCAGGTGACAGTTGCGTCTAAGAGGGCTTTGCACAACTTCACATTGTGCAACAGTTACACCCTTTCCTGTGCCGTGAGGCTCAGTCCTTCATGCCCTGATCACCTTTAGGATGGATTACTGCAATGTGCTCTACATGGGGCTGCCCTTGAAGAGTAACTGGAAGTTTCAGCTGGTGCTGGATGGACAGCTCCGTAAGCCCTTATAGGACACCTTATGCTTCTGTTCCATGAGCTGCATTGGCTTCCAGACTGCTTCCAGGTGCAAATCAAGGTGATGCCTTTGACCACTAGCTGGACTTGGGAGCAGGCTAGTTGAGGGACTGCTGCTCCCCAATTCCATGTATCTATCCAGCAGGAAGGGTGTGCTGTGGGTCCCATCTGCTAACTTCCATCTGGTGGAACCTAGAAGAAACACCTTTTCCATGGTGGCTCCCACCCTTCGGAATATCATTCCCCCTGAGGTGAGGTTAGCTACATCCCTGTTAACCTTCCGAAAATCCCTAAACAGGTGCTTTCCCCAGCACCCATGAGGATCCCATGGGAAACTGAGAGACGGCTGTACTGTATTTGGATGGTGGTTATTCTCTTGCAATCTTGCTGATTGTTTTATTATGTTTATTGTTTTAATTGTCAGTTGTGTGCTGCTCAGAGTCATGTCCAAGGAGATGGGTGGCCATATAAATTTGCTAAATAAATAAATAACATTTCTCAAGAGGGCAGAGAGAAAAAGAAACAAGAAAAGTACCTTTCCTGTCATTCAGAGTTTCCGGATCTAGCAAAACAACTCCATCTAGAAACAAAAACATAACAAAACCTGATTTAAAAAACAGGAAAAAAAACAGCATGAAAATGATGCAGAGCCATCTGGCTTCTCTCCAGACGTAGCAATAAAACTCCATCACCAATTTCCAGGCTTTGCAGAGGAAATCGAGGGTCCTTGGAGCCCAGATGGTGCTCTCATCTATTCCACCTGTTGAAAGGAGAAGCCCAACAAGAAAAAAGGAAAGCAACACAAGTGCAGTTCTGGTTGCAAGCAACAGATGTTTGATTACAAAATTTAGGGGGAAGACAAATCCCACCACATTAATCTCACTAAGGAGGGGGAAAGTATAACCTGGAAGAACTGTGGCCTGCTTAGGAGGGCTTCGTTTGGGGTCACGGAGTCCTAAGATTGTTGGTATAGCAAAGAATAGATTGAATACAGCAGTAAAGCAGAGGTGAAATTCAGCTGGTTCGAGCCGGTTCACCAGAACCGGTAGTAAATTTTCTAAGCAGTTCAGAGAACTGGTTATTAGAAGAACTCTCCTTTTGTTTTTTTCCCACTTTCCAGGGTTAATCCTGTAAGGAAGGCAGGAAAGAAACATTGTGGGGTTGTTTCTAGTCTAATCTGTATTGCCCTTCTTACAGAAACTCCCCACCCAGTCACATGAACCCCCTAGCCACGCCCACCAAGCCACGCCCACAGAACCGGTAGTAAAAAAAATTGAATTCCACCACTGCAATAAAGCCATGAGTTTAACAAAGACAGAATGGAAATATAGGCTTAGGGGAAAAGAGAAGCTGGAGACAGGAGCTGTGATCTATTATCTTAAATGACTCTATGTGAATGAATGCACAAGCAAGATGAGCAGATGTCATAAGGCCCAAAGGCGAGAATGAACAAGTTGGGATGCCAGAATCTGATGGGAACATTGGAGTTGATGGGAACAGGGAGGACGCAACAGAGAAGTTGGTATAATGTTGTCTATCAGGGATGAATTTACTGGTACAGATTAAAAGGAATTAAAGAGGAAAAAAAGACAAAAATGTGAAGGGTTTAGGCCATGGATGTCCAATCTTTTGACTTGCCAGAGCTGCACTGAGTGAAGAGGAATTGCCTTGGGCTACATATAAAATATATAATATAATCAATGTATGTAAACAACAAACTTCCTTTATTTTTTACTATACCTTGTGGAGGCACATCACTACAGTAGCCATCAAGGGGCACATCAAGAGGCAAGTTTAGCCATTCTGAGACTCAAGCAACAAAATGAGAAACTCTAACTAAAGGAAGAAGACTGTAATTGAACTAAACACATTAAGGAACAAGTATGCAAAAAAACCCTTAGAGCAGTGTTTCTCAACCTTGGCAACGTTAAGATGTTTGGACTTCAACTGCCAGAAAGCTGGCTGGGGAATTCTGGGAGTTGAAGTCCAAACATCTTAAAGTCACCAAGGTTGAGAAACACTGTGTTAGGTGAA
>JAEANM010016547.1:0-13237 GCA_017656035.1 Myanophis thanlyinensis
CGGCAAGATAAGCATGCGCTCCACTTCGCCAACTAAATCCCGCGATGGAGCGCATGCTCATCTTGCCGGAGCCGCTTTTCCCCATCAGCAGCACCTGGGCGGCGGGAGAAGAGTCGGCGTTGGCGTTGCGGAGCCACGCCCACCCGCTGTGCCCTCCCCGCTCCTGCCCGCTGCCCTGTTACCTTCTTCTCCATGGCTGCTGCGTTCGGCATCCCACGCCTGCAAAGACACGCGGGCATCAGCGGCCTTCGCCGGGCAGCTCCCCGCAGCCTTCCCTGGATGGCTCGGTGGCCTTTTTGGTGGATGAGGGGCCCAGTAGTTGCGTAAGGGCACAGAGCGGGAACAGCAGCATTGTCCTGCGCACATAGGCCTGACAGCCCCAGCCTCGTATAGGTCACTTGCCCAGCGTCAGATGATGCTACGCATCGATCACCAAGGCAGCAGCAGCCAAAGAGTGAGCCTCTCGGGCGCTCTGCAAGGGAAAGACGGCTGCGCGCGGTGGGAGGGCTTGCATGCGGGACATCAGTGTTGAGTGTCAGTGAGGGCGGAACTCCCCAGTCTGCGCCAGAACTAGTTCGGCGGGCTGGATTAAAAAGCCCAATGGGCCAGGTGTGACCCGTGGGCCGTAGTTTGCCCATGTCTGAGGTATAGTCATAAGTGGGAGGAGATAGGTAATACGAAGGATGAGAATAATAATATAATACAGTCTTAGTAGATAGTTTGACAGTGTTGTGGAGATTACAGTAGTTGTTTAGCAGAGTAATGGCATGCAGGAAAACCCTATCCTTGTGTTTAATTGTACTAGTGTGCAATGCTGTTTAACATCGTTTTGAGGATAGAAGTTGAAACAATTTATGTCCAGGATGTGAAGCATCTGTAGATATTTTCACAGCCCTTTTTTGACTCGTGCAGTATACAAGTCCTCAATGGAAGGGAGATTGGTAGTAATTGTTTTTATGCAGTTGTAATTATCCATTGATGTCTGTGTCTGTCTTGTTGGGTTGCAGAGCCAAACCAGACAGTTATAGAGGTGCAAATGACCGACTCAATAATTCCTCTGTAGAACTGGATCAGCAGCTCCTTGGGCAGTTTAAGCTTTCTGAGTTGGCGCAGAAAGAACATTCTTTGTTCTGCTTTTTTGAGGACATTTTTGATGTTAGGTGTCCATTTTAAGTCTTGAGATATGATAGAACCTAGAAACTTAAAGGTCTCTACTGTTGATACTGTATTGTCTAATATTGTAAGAGATGGTGGTATAAGAGGGTTTCTTCTAAAAGCTACCACCATTTCTATGATTTTGAATGTGTTTAGTTCAAGATTGTTACGGTCGCACCACAAGGGTTGCTGGTCAACCTCCCATCTGTATGTAGATTTGTCATTGTCTTGAATGAGACCAATCACTGTTGTATTATCTACAAACATCAATACTTTAACAGAGAGTTTGTCGTTATCAAATGTTTCCAAATTTTTGACTTTCATCTTTGACTCTCTGGATTAGCCATTCTAGATTCTCCTTGCTTTCTGTGAACAATGTAGTATCATCTGTATATAAGAGGTTGTTGATATTCTTATTACCAATTTGAACCCCAATGGTAGATTCCTCCAAATATTTCTCAGAACTATTTCTGTATACATATTGAATAGTATAGGTGACATGATACAACCTTGCTGAGTGCCTTTTCAATTTGAATCAATTTGTGTCTCCAATCTGTTCTTACAGTAGCTGCCTAATCAGAGTACTGAATGAGCTGGAGGTAGTGTGGTGATATTTTCAGGTTTTTGAGGCAGTTCTAGAGTTTGTCATGGTCAACATAGTCAAAGTTTTTTTGTGTAATCAATGAAGCACATGTAGAGGTCTTTTTGATACTCTTGCTTTCTTTATAATCCAACATATATTGGCAATATGATCATGCATTCCTCTTCCTTTTCAAAATCTTGCTTGTACATCAGGCAGTGCACTGATGGCAGTTGGACTCAAAAATTGCTGGTTTATCTTCAAGAGAATTTTATTCACATGTGGTATCAATGCTATGGTTCAATGGTTGGTTGGTTTTGTACATACAATGGTTTTGTATCACCTTTCTTTGATATTGGGATAAACCTTTCCATTCTTTTGGCCACTGATCAGACTTCCAAACTCTTTGGCAAAGTGCTTTTGTTGGCAGTGGTCTCAGCAACACTGCAGGAATTCCATCAACTTTGAGTTAGGCAACTTGTTGAATGCCCACATTACTTCCTCCTCTGGAAGATCTGGTTCCATTTCTGGTAGGCCACCTTCTCCTCTTACAGCTTGGCCTTGTTTTTTGTTTGTGTAATGTTCTTCTGCATATTCTTGTCATCTTTTTCTGATTATTTGTTGGTCATGTAATTCTTGCCAATCACATCTTCTGATCATAGCCTTTCTTGGTAGCCTCATATTGCAATAAATAAGGACATATATTTAATTTTGCAGATACTAAGATTGTTGGATGAGCCGGCACAAAAACAGCCATGAAATTATTGAAACCTGGGAAACAGGCCACTCATCAATCAACAGGAGTGCTGATTTACCCCAAACTTATCAAGTACTTAGAAGGGGAGAGCTGGGCAGCACAAAGAAACAACAGCAATGACTTAATAGCCAGCCATCAATACCCCAATCTACATCTAAAAACCTACACACAATAGGCACCATTTAAATACCACAACAGAACAGCCCAAAACACACAGAGAGGTTCCCTGAGGATGAGGGTATGATATGAATTTGAAAGCTTAGAAGACAAAACATCTGGTCCTGTGACCAACCCAGATCCTGCAACCTTGTGACTGAAGTTTGGCTTCTAATTATAATGAAGAGTTGCTATGGCTTTGCAGTTAAATGTTCCAGTGTTTGGGACAGAAATATGGAAATATTAAAATGTATGATTGTATGAATGTTTTTTTAACTCCAACACTGGAGAGTTATATATCATCGTTGAACCTTTAAGAATCTTGTAAAAGCCTGCATCAACTGTTTTTCAGCTATCAGCCTCTTTCAAAACATCTTAATAGGATTTATGCAACCTAATTTATATACATTTGTGTGGTGACATACTATATGTGTTGTCCAGCATAAAGTCTTATGCATATTAGTTCTATCTGGAGAAGACACATATTACAGAGGACCCATCTGGACATGATACAACAAATCATTTGATAACAAAGTAGGTGACACAAGATTGACTTGCTTTATTCAGAAAGATAAAAACCTTATTTCAGGGTTATTTTCAGAGATGGGGTAGAAGAAAACTTTTGCTAATCAAATTTGTCAAGCTGTTGTGTTGACTCATGTTTGCTCCATGTGCCAGGACATTTGTTGTTGTTGTTGTTGTTGTTATTGTTAAGTTTATAAAAGGAGCCCAATTTCCTTTCTCTTCTTTGGGAAGAGAAGGCGTATTGTCTTTAACAGTTAAGCTTAATAATGTGTACCATGTGACAGATGGCATTCAAAGGCAATGAAGAAAGAGCCATAACTTTTAGCCTTCTTCAATCTAATAGTCCCCTGATAAATTGGACTCTCTGAATTATTCCAGTAGACTTTGCCTGTGCCAGTGGTCAGCTGATGGGAGTTGTAATTCAGCACACTTACAGGACAATAGACTGGATGATTCCCAGGGTAAAAGAGCCAGTCACTTGACAATCATGTGAATGCCAAATGCTATCTAAACTCCTGAAGAAAGTATACTTTATGTAGGGGAGACCATAGGAAACAGCTGACAAAGTACAGTTTCAAATTTGTGGCATGCCACCACATTTTTTTTTTTTTTTGCTATTCTTAGTGAGCATATGCCCCTCCCCAATTTATGCCACTAGTTAATGATGATTTCTAATACAACACTTAAGGGAGCCCTACTGAGCATTTAAGAGTGTTTCCTGTCTGAGAATGTTTTTTTTTAAAAAGCATTATGACAATGTTCAATAAAGAGTTCTTGTTCCAGGTTGGAGTTAGCCTATTAAAGTTAGTTAGAATTACCTAAAGTTATATTAGAGTTAGTGAGATAGTTAAAATGGTGTCTCACAATTTTGTGTTACGTTTTGTGACCCTGAATCTAGTATGGCATTTGGCTGGGTACTGTGAAACCAGTGATCTGCTTAAGCTTCTAGACTTTTTTAGATCTTGCAGCATTTTTATATAAAATCTACCCACGGATTCCCATGAAATGAAAATATTTGTTTCTAAAAAAGTAGGTAAAACATCGAGAAAGAGAATGCACACATGAAGGCAGGGGAGGGACACAAAGATGAATTCATAGTCTAATGACATGTTTCTCTCAGGTAGCAGTTCTTAAAATTTTGTTGGAAGGATCCTTTTACATTCTTAAATATGGTTGAAGATCCCTTGGGAGAGGGGGCGGTATATAAATTTAAACAAATAAATAAGAGTCCAAAGAACTTTGGTTTATGTGAGTTACAGTATATCTATCAGTATTTACTATACTAGAAAATAGTACTAAGAAATTTTAAAATATGTATATTTGACTTTACACATTCCTGGAAAGGCAGGGACCCAGAAGGCTCCCCAGACCACACTTTGATAACTGATGCTCAAGGGCAGGGGAATGTAACTTTGTTGGAGGGTCTCCTTATCTTTTGCATGGCTTAGTTAGTAGCTGCATTCCCAAAAAAATCAGAATCAGTTTTCAAAAGTTCAAGTGGAAAGTTAAGCTTTAAGGCACTCATTTTCCTCTGTCAAATCCTTTGTCCACTACAAATGCTTGATTCACGTCCTGTTTGCCTTGGGGAAGATTGTACAAACTGCAAAAGGTCCAACACAATGTTCCTGCTCTTCAGGACTGATATATAATGTGCTTGAATTGCTTTTGGTCCTGGATTGTGAAACCCTATTTTAGTAGTCCTGACTTCACTGTTACAGAACTTGTGAAAACACTTGTAATTCTCGGTTATTATCTTTTGTATAGACATCATTCCTGGAAGGTGTAGAACCTGCCCATCTTTGAATCACTGAAAGAATTAAAATATGAGCAGACAATACATGATTGTGGCTTCTCCGTTAAAGGTGCGCAAGTGTACCAGAAATTCCTGAAAGGCAAAAGTGCTAAATAGAGCTGCATAAAAATCCCAGTGAATATTAAAAGTGAGAGGAATGACTCATAAGCACATGAGCTGCAGTGGGGGGGGGGAGGGGAGGGGAGAGAGAAAGGCAGAAAAAACTAAATCATGCATCTCTTCTTAATCCAGGCCCATCACATGATGAGCCCCAAGATCTTAATTTAACCAAAGAGAGGAGGAGAGCAGGAAAATTTTTATCCCAGTCTTACTTTGAAGAGATGAGAAGAACATCAAGTGAAGTTGTACAAGTTCTGTAGTGTAGTTGTCTGTTTCTCTATTCAGGATGAAGTGGACTCGCCTATTCTTCCTTCTTGGATACCTGCTTGTTGGTGAACATGTTATGAGTGCTACTGCCTCCAAACGTGAGTTCCTTCCTTTTTCCATTTCTCCTCCTCCATATTAAAACTGGCTGTAAAATTGCCAATTCTGGGTGAATGAATCAGATATAGAAATGATATATTCTTCTTAAGTATCATACCAGAAAAATATGGTAAAGGGAATGTGTATTCAATATTACATGTGTTAAGAGCGGCCAGAATTGTATTTATACAATATTGGGAAGATGAGGAGTTCCCTACAGAAAAGAAGATTAAAAAAAAACATTAGAAGGTGTAGAAAAGAATAGATTAACAATTGAAATTAAGAAGAAGGAAGACACTGATTATTTTGAAATATGGGATTCGTTTTATCTATGATTAAGCAACAGAAGCAAAAGTTAGAACCTTTAAAACAACAAGAGAGGGATTAGTTTGATTATGAGGATGATTACTATATGTTGTTAGTATTAATAGTATGTATTAATTTTATGATAAAGCATTATTACAGGACTATTACTGTATAATATTATTACAAACAGGACGATGATTGCTCAAAGTAACTGTAACCAAACAACACACTGTTCATGTGGATATTAAAACTGTTGCTCTTTCTACTTACAGTAAAAATAAAAAACTTATACACAAAAAAAAGAAAAGAAATAATGGCCAGTTTGCCTTTAATTTACACTTCTAAAAGCACTTTGAAGGAATTATGTGGAATTTGGGGATGAGGAATTCTGCTTAAGAAAGCAGAGACTTCCCAAATTTAAAGAAAAGGAAGGGTAAAAATGTTGTTCTCTTTGTACTGTACTGCACCACAAGATGGTCACTAATTCTACATACATGTTTATGTAGAAGAAAATCTTATTAAGATCAGGAGGGACATTTCAGAGGAAACCTGTAAAAGATTAAGATTCATGTTGGAACAAATCATCCAAAACAGTTTCTTCTCAGCATATTTTACCTTTTATATTAAAGTCCTATGTGGAAAATAGATATATGTCTATATTTTGTTTATTCCTCGCTTATTCAGTGAGGGTTGTGTTCTATGTTAGGTATTTTCAATGAGGAATAGGAAAGAGAAGCACAAGAAATCCTACATTACAGAATAAATATGGTGTTCATGTCCTGACACTTCACAACAATTCAATATGTAATGGTAATTGTACCAGTTGCAGACATATTAAACACCTCTGACCAAGAATGCACATATGGCAAATTATTTGTTTTTCCTAGCGATAATTACTCACAAAGAGTGTTTCTCTTGGGATGGCTATTGTCTCTTGCAAAGACTGACCCTCTCTCAAACAGTATGGCTACCTCTTTTCCTGGCTGTGCGTTAGTGAAACACCATACTTTCAGGTCCTTCATGATCTTTAAGAACTAAGATACTTCTTAATTCTTTACACAGTACAAGCAATAATGGTCAAACATTTTCAAACCCAGGTCACTTTGATAAAGGGAAATTTTAAGATGCAAAATGGCATAAAAGCTACAATTTGCCATCTTGCATCTTTGAAATACTTTTTGGGAAAACAAGCATGTATTCTGAATTCTACTGGTTAAGAAATTACTTAAGAGGAAAAACATCAAGGGGAAGGGTTAATCATACTCTTGGATCTCTTCTCTACTTTCAATTTATCCTCCCAAAAGCAGTTATTAACTCACATTAAAAGTAATGGGGGCATTGTTTTTGCATTATCATGTGACATATTTAACACTCTTAAGGACATATCTGAGGCCATATATTTCTGCTGCCTTCTTCAGATTAACTCTCAAACTACCATTCCTCATAAACATGAGTTATAGTCTGACCAGAAATGTATGGGCTGAATGCATTCAAGAAATCCTAGAAATATGTATGGAAATATGTGTCCTTTGAGTTTATAGTCTTAATCGCCAACTGCTAAACTCTTGTCCAGATTATATGAAAAACATTTTAATTTTTTGATTCTTTCCAAGTGGCAATCTGCACAGTTCAGCTATTCTTAGCCAACTTCTAGTTTCACTCATAAAGGAATATCAGCAAGACCTAATTGTCCTGCTAAAGCCAGAAGTAGGCATGTTTCAGGTACTCTAGCTAAAACTCTCATACTAAGCTGTAGCAATTATCCGAGGGCTCATCCAGATTGTTGATTTCACATGCTTTTCACAGGAAGCACAATATGACATAGCACAGAAGCCCACCTCCTTCCTTCTTTAACAGTAGCTTATTTGGATAGCTGATAAGCTCACAGGAGGGGTCAACTTCACCTTCAACCATCTTGACTCACCTTTCTTTGTATGAGATATGATGCAAATATGATATAGGCCATTACAGGGGAAGATGTCCCCAATGCTTAATAGTAGTGATATGTTCTGGCCTTCTCAGCTTATCCCCAGTCCCTGGACAGCATACCCCTCAAGGCCCTGGGGTTGAGCTCCTGCTGCTGAATGCCAGGTTGGTCAATAATAAAGATCCTGCTTGTCAAGATCTTATTGAAGAGGAGTGAGCCAACCTGGCATGCATTACTAAGATTGGAAGTGGAGAGTTTCCCCTCTCGGAGATGTGTCCAGCTGGATTTCAGATTTGGCACCAGGCAAGACCCCAAAGCAGGGCAGATGGAGTGGCAGTAGTTATCAGAAAGTCTTTATTGGTTTTCAGGGTCCTTGCTCCAACCTTGCTTCTAGGTTGTTCCTAAAGTTGGGCTCCCAAGAGGCAGATGGGATTGTCCCTAATATATGTGCAGCAACCTCCTTGCAGTGGAGTTCCCCATACTTATGGTTCTGGGTAACTTCAATTTGCCATCCCTGGGTGCAGCCTCGGAAGCAGCTCAGGAGTTCATGACCACCAGGGCGTCCATCTCAGATTATCTGGCTTGATTTGGGGCAGAGGTCACATACCAGTTTTGATTTATTTTTTTTTGTCAGAGCAATGGCAATGTGACCTGGGGGGATGTTTAAGATTACACCCTTTATCATATCATGCCCTGGTGTCCTTGAGGCTCTCATATGTTTCCCCCCACCAAAGGGAGGCTAGACTCATTTGGATGGTCTTACCCCAGTGACTCATGGACTCTGATGGGAACTGGGGGATATCTGGAGGCGTTGCTGCATGGTCGTGCTGAAACTGTGGTGGCAGTCATGGCTTTGGACAGGATTGTGCCCATGTGGCCTATTTTGACTCATCGATCCCAATCCTTCCCATGGTTTATGGAAGAGCTACAGATTCTGAAAAGGGCTAAGAGGCAGTTAGAGCACCACTGGAAGAAGAAAGAGGTGACTGATGGTGCATGACTTAGAACCACTATTAAGACCTTCCTCGTGGCAGTAAGAGTAGTGAAACACCAATATTTCTCTACTCTTATTGCATCCTCAGAGTGCTGCCCAGAGGCCCTGTTTCAGGTCACCCATTCCCTCCTAGATCAGGGAGCTCTGGCAATCTTTTGCAGGGGCAGGCAGAAGAATTTGTTCAGCATTTGATGGACAAAGTCACTCAAATTCATTCCCAGTTGGACTCCATACATGAAGATAATCCATGTGAGATGTCCAGGTAAAGGTCTTGCCCTTTTATTTGGGAACAGTTTGATTCGGTTGGCCCTGATGAAGTGAACAGCTCCCTTGATGCTGTCAGTGCAACCACCTGTGAGTTAGATCCTTGTTCCTTCATGATGGTGAAAGCCTCCAGGATAGTGACTAGCGGGTAGACATGTTTAATACATCGCTCGAGGAAGAGACATTTCAGATGCTTTTAAGCAAACTCCTTTTAAGCAAACTCCTTTTTTAAGGAGGTTCACCTCCTCCTTAAAAAAACCATCACTGGATCCCACCTATCTGGATAATTTTTATCCAATTTCCAACCTCCCATTATTAGGGAAGGTTGTGGAAAAGATGAATACATGAACGTGGGTGTATGGAAAATATTTTGAATAAAACAAGTCAGGGAAAATTCTGACATGTATTAGCATAACCTAAATTTTGTCATATTGAATTAATTCTTTCTTCAACTGGAAAGAATTTGTGTATTTTGACACATGAGTTTTTATTTTACTGTAGCACTTTTATAACAAGAAAAAAGTCTAGTTTTCTCCTTATTGAGGTTTAAACACAACCATTTTATGAAACATACCATATTTCAATAAAATTAAGAGTCACTCTATTTTTTAAATTATTTACCTATGAATAATATAAGAGCTTGACAATTTCATTATAAAAAGTGCTGTTATATGCAAAAGGTGAAAACTCTCATTCTATAAGATTTTTGGGGGGAGGGATTGCTTGCACACTGGGAAATTTTGAGAGTTGGACTACCACACTTCTTAAAGTTGTTGAGATTCCTGCTGAGGCATAGGTTTGATAATATTTCTAGATAGATGATGAACCCATGTTTAGTTAGCTATCGTGAGGCTATGAAGAAAACCTGCCACTTCTTTCATAGTATGAAAATTGCTGGCAAATTTAAACTCTTGAAGCTTTAATCTCTTCAGTTAGCATGCAAGGAACTCATGTTCCACAAAACTTCTGATATTAAAAAACATCAATAATGTGGCCCACATGCCCCTGCTAAGTGTCATGCTTAATAGGAGTTTTTATTGGAATGATGTTATTTTTCTTTAACCAGTTCATCAGCATTTGTCAAGTGAAAGTCTTTAGTTGCAATTATAAATTATATATTTTCTTAATTACACAAAACAATCACCATCTTTATATTTTTGTGTGCAAGAGAAACACTCAGTCATAAAAGTGACAATGTATTTATATCAAAGACAGTAATCACCTTAATCTGCATTTGCAGTGAATTTCAGTTGGAGGGCTTCCTTCAGGTATCAAAACTTCAATTTCAGAATGTTGAATAAAGCATACAAGCAACAGAAGTGCAAGTTTTTTTTCACAGCGTCTTCCCATTGACTGAAGTGAAAAAACAGATGTTAAACATGTCAGATTCTCTAGCGCATTCATCTTGGCATCTGTTGGTAAAATTGGAAGCATTACTTTTTAATCAATCCTCATATAATAGCACAAGTAATAATTTAAAAAATAAATGTTAATTCAAATGTTTTGAATATTAATGACAATTAAAAAGAAGAAAATAATATGCTGTGGCACTATTGGTCTATTGGTCAAAACGGGATATGCTTAAACATTCTTCAAAACACTATATATAATGTGATTTTGGAGAATGAACAGACTTTCATCAGTTCACATAGATATAGGTTATATTTTCAAATTAGCACAGTTTTTTTTGAAGAAGGAATTGGCACAGTGTAACTATATTTGCGGATTGCATATTGCCCTTAATATGGTATGGTGAGGGATCAAGCAAGTGGGGCCAGAAGGTTAGTTTTGGCATCTCCCATCCAAAGGTAGAATTGTATAACTCCTGAAAAAAATTACTTTTATAGTTTTCTGAATGAGGGTACTTCAGCATGAACATGAGTACATGTAAACCTTCTTTACGTGTGTAAAACAAATGCAATTCTTAACTTTGCTGATGTTTTGAATTTTTCTGTGTAGGATTTCGAGATGTGATGGCTCGTGGAACAGCATATTCTCGTAACACATACCCCCACAGGTTAGATCATTGGTCTTCTGATCATAATAATTGGAATGATAAGCTTTATCCTACCTGGGAGAAAGGAGACCCCAGATGGAAAAACTGCTGGAAAGGTAATTATATGTGCATGTTAGGATAAAAAATGCTAGGAAAGGTAATAAAACTGAAGTGAACACACCTGTAGAATAACTTGGATGATACAGTATAAGTGCAGCTCAGCCAGACTCATAATTTTGTTTTCATTATTTGTAGAATAATGAACCAGTTTTTTGTTTGTGAAAATGTTTAGATGTTTTAACATAAATTAAGGGTGTCTAACCACAGTAAATATTATCAAACTTGTCTTTTCTGATACTGCACACATGATTCCAAATATTAGCCAACTATTTGGAATAACAAGAGTTCTGCCTTTATAGATGTAAACATACAGACTATTAATCTTAGAATTAGACTGGAGCCTGCTTTTGAATTTTTGTATTAAGTTTAGGATTTAAAATATCTATCAGAATCAATTAGGTATCTCGAGACTTGTAAGTACATGGGTACATGTAAACCTTCTTTATGTGTGTAAAACAAATGCAGTTCTTAACTTTGCTGAAGATCATATACCTTGAAGATCAGTAATAGAATGAAGTGTGATGTTAAAGGTTAATCTTAAACTTCTTTTGTGATACAACTTTTGTTATTATAGTTTAAAGTACTGATTTCAATTATTAAAATTCTAAAGGATTTTGGGCCTGACCATATATGACAGCCAGTCCACTGCAGCATTGCTGTAAATGGGAAGGATCTCTTCATTAATGGCCTCCTTTTACTTACTTATTTATTAAATTTATATGCCTCTGTCTTACTATCAAGTGAGTCTGGGTGGCTTGCAATGTCATAAACAACAGTAAAACAATTAGAAGACTAAAAGATTTATATGTCCAACTGTTCAACATGGAAAAGAAATGTTTCTTCTCTGTTGATTCTAAACTAAAAAAAATGTATTCTTTCCAAATTTGAACTTACTCTGCACATTTTCTAATGAAATGGCCTCTAGAGAAGGATCCAAAAACTCATGCTAACCAAGATCACGTGATTGAAGGCCCATCCCTTTTACACTGGGACATTTGTAAACAAGAGTTGATGCTACAATCTCATGATCACAGTCATCGTTTTTATTGTTTTGATCCTCCCACTGACACACATATATCTTTGGTATGAGATCATAAGTCAGGCTTTTTAAATTATGTAAATAATAATTTTCTATTGATTTATTTTTCAAGTTTCAAAACATTAATTGTTGGGCACTTGCTTGAGTGCCTGCAGTATGGTTTATCAAATAAAGAGAATTAAAACAAGACTTGATACCAATCTGACTTATTGCATTTGCCTGAGGCAATAGAGGATGCTGAAATTATTCTCTATTGCTGCAGATTTCACTGTCATTCTGCCATCTCCCAGAATTTTCATGGATCGATTTTAAAAAAGCCCAGGGGATAATTCCCTCACAATATCTCCATTGAAGTTTAACAGGGGGATAGGAAACTGTGTAGAACATTAGAGTATTCCTTGCTTTTCCTATTATTCAATAAATAGTCTGTCTATGGGAGTGTCGTTGAAATATTATTTAAAAAATAAATTGGAAAGAACCAAAATGGAACATTCCTATTTATCATGCCATTCATCCATCCACCCATCCATCCGGGCATCTAAACTCTTCAGTAGAATCTTCCATTCTACTTCTTCATTCCTTATTCCCAAAATTAGTTAGTATTTTTGAAGAATTTACAAATTTTAATGGTTTATCAGAATATAAAATACAAAGGAAAATGAAAATAATGGCAAACCAGAAAAAAGAGAAGAGAAAATGTGAGATAGAAGTGGGGGGGTGGGGGGGCGGAGAAAAAAAAGATGTTGACTTCCAACTTTCTTTAACATAATAGACGTTAATAACATTACAATTTCAGCTTTTTACTTTTTCAGAACAATATATACTAGCCATTTCTAAAACAACAAATCTACCAATGTAATTAGCAAAGCCAGACTCAAAGTTTCAATTTTTCCCCATCACAAAATCCAGAAGCGATTTCCAAATAGAAACAAAATTAGATATGTTCTCTTATTTGTATAAAGCAGTTTAACCATCTCTGATTTTTTTTTCTCTTGCTATGGGAAAAAATATATCTGTTTTCATTTACAGTGGTACCTCAAGATAAGAAATTAATCCGTTGCAGGGTGTGGCCTTTGTATCCTGATTTTTTCTTATGTTGAAGCAGCCCATTCAGCCAATACGTGGTTTTGGCTCCCCCCTCAG
>JAEANM010016548.1:0-13237 GCA_017656035.1 Myanophis thanlyinensis
CCAGCATGGCTGGCTCAGGAATTCTGGGAGTTGAAGTCCACGAGTCATGAAGGAGCCATAATTGCCCACCCCTGTCCCACAGGATCAACTGTCCTAGGAAAGACAGGCTTCATAGATGCTGCCATCTTAAGGCCATTGAGATTACTGCGCAGAATGGAATTTAAAATTGTAAAACGAATGTAAGTAAGCATATATTCATTGTCCAACTCTGCCTGTCCACATACACCCAAAACCATAATGAATTTGCAGAGAGGAGTTCTCATGTTGCAATCCTTGGCCTCAAAGGGATTGTTCTTCTGAGTCAATGTGAGCAGAAAGTGAAATGACACCGATCCCAGAGTAACATCCACAGATCTGCTGCATGGGTGATTTACCTTATCATCAAAGCCACAGTAAGTAATAATTAAATATAAATAAATAAAAAGGAACCTAGCTCAGCATATCATCTCCTCAGAATGGCACTGGATGGTTGGATTCTCTGGAGACAAATGATGCAGAGGAAGAGTGAAAAGGAGAGCAGGGTAGCAATTGCTAGTCAATTTCAATTTCAATTTCAAATTTATTGGTCACATACACAGTCATACACAGACAGCAAGGCTTCTTGGCTTGTTGCTAAAAAGTGATAGAGATAAGCTAGGGGGGAGGGGAAGCACAATGTATAGCCTTTCTGAGTCAAAGATTGGAGGAAAAAAGTTTAATCCAGTCTTGAGGGAGAGTCCTTACTTTCTGGATCTAAAGAGAAAATGAGTTTGCAAATGCATTTGCAGAATTGTCTGCAGTTGGCATCAGTTAAACGACAAATGCAAGCAGATTTGTTCATCCTGTGTTCCCAGAGATGCTACCACATACAGGTATCTGAGATCTGCTCTACAACATGCTTTGTATAACATAGTACAAGGAAAGGAAAGGGGAAAGAAGTATACCATGAAACCTATACCGGAATGAAGAGATCTGTCTGGAAGAATTTAGATAATTATTAATGCCAGCTTTCTCTGAGGAGAAGACTAGTCTGAGCTTAAGTATTTAGTGGCAAAAAGATTTCAGGCAAATCCTCTTGATGTTCCTTGCCTGCTAATGCTGGTTGTTCAACCTACTGTGCCAGAGAGCAGGGGAGGGAGAGAGAGAGAGACGGAAGGGAAGAAGTAATTGTTCTCTGAACCATTGAAAAGCCACAGTGGAATGTGTTGGAATTTACTAAATTAAATGTGGTCCTCAAAAAGGAAGAACTAACCCTTCTGAACTTCCTTATTCCAAAAATGATTATTCATTCAGTACCAGTTATCTCACTTGGGGCTAGAAGTTTAGCATTAAAAAAAAATCCCTAATATGTCACTCCCACAATTTGTTTTAGCAGCTCTCCCCAGCTGTTGCTGATTTGGGGGCTAAAAAAAGAAGATAAAAGTTTCAAAGATTTGGTAAGGTAGAAAAATGGGTAGTGGTGGATTTAAGGTACCATCATTTTGTTGTTGTTGTTGTTGTTTTGACAAAACCTTGTTCTCCTGGCCACCCTCATGTAACTCCCAATATATTCTACCTGACTCACATACAGCCTTACATCTCCCCCCCTCCAAAAAAGATTGCATACATAGGTAGTCACATATCAGGTAATGCTAATAATAATGCAGGAATGATTTGAACTTATTACCATGTAACATTTACCTCCTCCCCCCAGTAATGAACTATATTTATTTTTCACCTATTAGGAAAGCTACAAAAGTCCTTGTTTGTCTGGGTTGGTAATTTTACATTTTGACAGATTACCATCTTATTTTGACCAGTGTTCCTTTCTCTTGAAATGCCTCAAGCCGATGATAAGGGGGACCAGAAGCAAAATGTAAGAGTCCACACGGCCCCTGATGCTTTCTCTACTGGAGAATGGCCTGCTACTGGGTTCTGTGACAATACTTGCTATTTTGCCATATAAGGAATGCTTGCATTTCATGCCCCTCCCTTTCCCCCTTCAATATTGCCAGTTCTAGCCTAGAGTGCTTTGAGTCACATTTCCTACAAGAGTGCAGGTGATGGAATATGTATGCTCTAGATACATAAATAATAGAACTGAAACCATCCTTAGTTAAAAATAGATATTCTACTTAATAAATATTTTACTTACTAACTTTAGGATATAAAGCTTCCTTGACGGAAATGTCATGTTCTGCCAAAGAGATTAAAATGACCCTTTAGTTCTGGCTTTGCAAGCAACAAATGACTGATTCCGAGAGGTTCCCTTTGTTTTCTTTCTTAATGTCTATTACTCAAAAGTATTTCTCCCACTCAAATATCTTAAGATACTGGAATTTCATTATGAGTCATTTTGACCAAAGTGGAGTTTCTAATTCATGAGTTGTTTAGGTGGCTATCTAAACAATATGCATAAAGAAATCAAAAGCAATCAATTAAAATACATTTATGAATATTGAGACTTTTTTTTTCAGAAGCCATGTTGAAAGGGAATATTTAATACTTTTACTATATGTTTTCTAACTCAAAAAAGTTACTCAACAAACTTCTAAATACAGAGACATCTTTAAAAGGATTTTTTTTTCTGTGATAAGAGTCCAGGCAGATTCATAAGTGTTGACAGTATTAAAAGCCAGCACAGTTGTTGGATTCTTGGCTTTCTCTGAGCTTGCTTTTCTTCTTGCAGATGTTTCATTAACTAACTTAGTAATAAAATGTCTGCAAGCAAAAAAAAAAAGAAAACTCAAGGAACACTGAGAACCTAATAATTCAACCCTGTGCTACGTATATTCTCCATTCTTGTAGCCAGCAAGATATCCAGAAAAATTAGTAGGACTATATTTCTTCCACCTAACAGTCCTGGTTCCTGGGATATATTATCCACTCAGACAACCACTGTTTCCATATCATGGTTAAAAGCCCAACTAAAATGGATGCAGAATCAAAATTTTTCATGTATGTCTGAAGCCACCATTTACTTATTTGTTTACTTGTTTGCTGGGGTTTATGTATTGCTCAATTCTAATAGCGCTCTAAGTGGCTTTTTCATTACCAAATTGGCCAGGAATAATATAACTGAGATTAGTTTATAATTACCCAGCTTTCTTGAGATAATGAAAGATTCTGTTCTTAGTGTAGATAGAAATATGTCCTCCATGAATGATGGAATTAATCAACTCCTTTAGCTCAGAGTGTTGCTCATATTTACTGATTTAATTAGCCAGAAACTAGTAGTAAGACTAGACTGTCCTTACGGTTTAGCCATGTCTACTAGATCAAAGGAGACCAAAATTAGAGGTCATGCAGTGGGCAAGTTCACAATAACAGGGCTTGCTCAAAATGACTCCCAGTCAAAGCAAATCAACTGTCAACAAATGTTCCAACTCCCTTTTCCCTAATGATTCACAGGACACAAAAGCAATACTGGTCTATACTGTGCAGACAAAATAGTAGCAGAGAACTATATATTATCTGCTGGTTTTGCCACCATGGAATTGGTTTCCAATGAGATTTATACTTTTTCTAATTCCTCTTGGTATTTTTTCATTGATTTTGAAGCTCTCATAATTCATTAAACCATAGCACAGTCAAGATTTTGGCAATCCCTCTGACAAATGAATTCAGAAAGCATCTGGATCCATCAAGCATTTGGGGTTGATCATTTAAATTAATCTACACCTGTGGAGTGTCATAACCAGTCATCAGTCTAGTACTGACAAGGGAATGGACCACCCCACCCCTGACAATGGAGTCACATAAAGCATCTCTATCAACACTACTCAAAACAATGCCAAATTGCAATGCCTTGTTATAGGCACAGGCCAGATAGTCACTGGAACAAATTCAAGGTTGTCATGTCATATATGAAATGTTGACTTCACTCAAGACTGAAGAACCTCAGCGTAGGCTGAAATCTCCTGAATGAGAAGTCTAGAGTAGAACATCACCACTCCCATAATTACTTTAAAAAAGGAAATAATTAAATAGCATAGTGGATTCGAAGTGACAAAATTTATGTGCAGTTTTGGTTACCCACCACAATAACATGCTTTGAAAATTAGTATATTGCTGAATAGAAAGTCTCGTTAGTGAGGTAGAAATCTTAATTTTGAACAAACAAGCATCACATAATTTTATCAATTTTATTCAATTTATATGTGATCCATCTTGTTGTTCACATAAATGTGTGTGTGTGTATATTCACATTATTCGTCTAAACAATTTCCATTTATGCATAATTAACTTACAAATTTTGTTTAAACACTGTAGTATCACACTAACCCAGGGGTGGGCAATTGTAAATAAAATGGAGGAAATATTTTTTTTTTGTTTCCTCCATTTTATTTAGGTTGCCTTGCCCAGGGATTCTGGGATTTGAAGTCCACAGGTCATAAAAGAGTCATAGTTACCCACCCCTGCACTAACCGATCCAGAGAAGTTGAAGATTCCCCCATCACTACCGCTTCCTCTTTCATTTTACTGAATTTGCATCTATGTTTCGCTTCCTGGCATTGTTCATAAACCATATTTTATGGCTTCAACACAGTTTCCATGGTTTTCAATAAAAATGACCCAAATGATTGGGGGAAAAAAATTCAAAAGCACTTTGAGTATGAAGGTTTCTTTTTAAGAAAGTTAACATAACTGATACTTTACACTGAAGGGACATGAATTTCCTATTATTCAGTCAATCTCTAGTTTCCTTGGCAATGGTGATTAGATTGCCTAGTTTTTTATAAGTTATACAAAATAGTTGGGGACAAGAGAAAGAAGCCAAAAAAATATAATGAGCTGTGGGGATTTTCATTGTAACATTCTTGCAGACACAAAAACATTGTTTCCAACCATTTTAATACAAATTTTGTACTTTTATTCTTACACTTTTTTCCCATATCTTTGAGGAGAGTTAAGAACATCTCAGAATCCCTGATGTATTTGTATAAAACCACATTTCTACATTTTTAATTCCTTTTCTAATTTACTGGTTCTTTATAAACCAGTGCTAAATAATTTAAAACCATGTTTTTGAAAAGAGAGTTGGATTCACCCTATATAGTGACAAGAATTCTGCACTAGAGTTACCTGGCTTGAGAGTTACGGCAGCTGCAGTATCTTCAATTTATCATTACTAGTTTCCATGCATGCATATGGCAAATGAGACCCTCCCCATCATAAACATATGGGCAGTTAAGATGCCATAGTGTCACTTGATCTAGCTCAGTGCAATTTATAATACCACACCAAACTGCTGTAAGAAATTTTAAATATGGATCAGTCCCAACCTTCTATTTCTTATTTTTAGCTAAAGTAGCCAAGGACTAAGTCTAGGTTCTTGTGCAAGCAATATAACTTCCTCTCCCCTAAGAGAATCTATGGCTTCTTTAGCATAAATTAAGATGTGCAACCTTTGCAAATGATGAAATAAAGTCAAGATGGTATCTGGAACAATTGCCCTTTGCTGACAAGTTTTCTGCTTTTTGTTGTTGATGTTGTTTTGTTTCAGCTATAAAAAAAAGACAGTGGAAAATATCTAGAGAATTATGTCTAGCCTGGAGAAAACTGATAGGAAGAATTTGTTTCTCCCTTTTTCATCATCATTCTTCTTCTACTGAATCAGAATGGTGGGAGATTCAGAGCAAGCAAAATCTACTGTTTTTCACTGTGCCTGGATCAACTTTGAAAACCCACATAATAAATCAACTGCTACTATCTCAAAACAAGCAACCTAAGCAATGCCAATCATGCTTGATATTTGGAAGGGAAACCATCCAGAGATCTTGTGACTATAGGCCGGATTAGGAAGATGAGAAAAAAAACATATAAGAAAAGGGAAAGAACAATCCACTATAGTATTGGTGCTTAACAAACACACATGACCATGTAATCACTGGAACTTAAACTTAAGTTGAGAGATCCTTTAGCTTTTACCTCAAACTATGTTGAGGGCTTTAGGCTGGATAGTTTCAAAAGAGGTGTAGATAACAGCCAACAGTCATCGTCTTCATTGTATCAGAAATAGGATATTGCCGGTGAATTCAAGCAAGCAAGAATTCCTTCTGTCCTGAGCTTCTCATAGGCAACTAGGTAGACTAGATTGGAGAGCTAATTAGGTTTGGATTTGATTTAGTTCACTTCTGATGTTCTGTAGGAAGTTAGCACCCACCTTTTCCCTAGAAAAATGAAATATTCTAGGAAATATTAAAAGGCAGAATATTTCCCCTAAAAGAGAAATAGAAATCTTAAGACAGAACTCAGCCCCAGCTCCCTGCCCCAGAGGTGAAATTCAGCCGGTTCACACCAGCTCTATAGAACCGGTTATTAGAAGAAATCTCCTTTTGTTTTTTTCCCACTTGGCAGGGTTAATCCTGTAAAAATTAACTTTACAAGGTTAATCCTGTAAATAAGGCAGTTGTTTCTAGCCTAATCTTTATTGTCTTGCTCACAGAAACTTCTCCCCTTATTATATTGTAACTTTGGTGAAGTTTAATTTTGTGCTTGGTGATGTTTAATCCTATGACCACGCCCACAGAACTGGCAGTAAAAAAAATTGAATTTCACCACTGCCCTGCCCCCAGCAGATATTTTGGTTATTTGCAAGACAAAAGACCTTCACCTTCAGGACATGTTGGAATTACCAAACTCACCACATGGCACAAACAAAGCCCAAAAACTTCAACCAAATTTGAATCTTGATCCATGGCCACATGGGAGCCTACAACCAATCAGGATGTTGCCCTTGCCACAGGAACAGGAAGCAAGGTCATATCCCAAGAGAGGATATGAAATCTCTCTCTCTCTCTCAGCCATGTGCGCCTTTTTGCCCAAGACCTCAAATCATGTGGACCTGTTCACCAATAAACCTTCTTTCCAAATAGCCTCCATGTTTTCAGTGTCTTTATCCCCATTTGGAAATGAAAGCAGATGGACATTTCTTCCAATAGTTCTTATCTTCTTCAGTATATAATTATTTGTGCCACTTGATGACATATTGATGTTGACATATTGGCAGATCTTGCATGATGATTTTATAATACAGCATTTTCTATACAGAAAAATGCTTTCTGCCAGAGTAAGCAACCAGAACAGAAAGGCAAGACATATTCTTATTGAGATTTAGACAAACTCCCACCTGTCTGAAAGCTAAATAACATTAGAGTGATATTTCAAAGATTATTCCTCTTATTCCAGAGAAAAGGCAATATGCAAAGAACAAGGTGTTTATATACAGTGTAAAGTTATGTAAGCAGGACAGGTACAGTGAGGTTTATTACATCATCTAGCACTTGTTACAATTTTTCAGTATAAAAATAGAGACAAAAGCAGCAGGAATAAAATGGAGAAATAATCTAGAAAGACAACATATTAATACAAATGTAATTCCTTTAACTTCTGCCCTTGGCAATCCATCATATCTAGAAGACAGAAGACATGGAAAGTGCTGCATAGCTATACTTTGATAAATCCACATCAAAATTAGTTATCCCCTTTTGCAAATTTCTTGCAGGTATAGCTCATTTTTTCTTTAAAAAAAATCCATTTAGCTTCACTAACAGTAAAAGTGTTTGTTGCCAAATGCACTCAGCAATTTTCACTTTTGTAGCTTGCTGGATACTGAAATCAGCACCAACTAGTAGTGAACTATATATCCCTTCACTTGGAAGAGTTAGCAGTATTAGGCAAAATTCATAAACATGTTTGAATTCAATAGTGTAGGATTATGGTTTGCAGCAAGTTTTACTTATTGAAATGTTTTGTCCAAAGTCAAATTTGGATTGTTTGTAGGTTGCTTTTGTGTTAATTTTTTAATAAAAAAAAACCAGTTTAACAACTAAGATAACCTAGTTGAGGACCATATAGTTCACATTTGGACAGGGAAGATCGATAGTTTGAGAGAAGAGTGAAGGAATCCATTTACGCCAAAGAGGAAACTCGTTCCCTCAATAGAGATGGAAGCCCCAGACACATTCTGTCCTCCTTCCCCCACAATTTTTATGCTGCTCTTGCATTAATCCTCAGAAAGATTAATATTATTTCCCAAGTTCACCAGGGAGCCCACCCAGGAGAAAAGATGTAGGAGCAACTACTCTTAATGACTCTTTGCCTACTCACCTAATGAACCTATTCAGATTAGGTGAGAAATGAAACTACCCTGGACAATTTATATGGCATCCCCCTAATCAATTTGCCCAGACTGAAGACTTGGATAAGTCTTGGATAATTACTTGGATAAGCAGTGAAATCAAAAAGAAAAAAGAAGCCCAGTTGCCATGACTCAACTTCCAGACAACTCTACATGGATGACTGAGAATCTTCATCACCATAATCTTAATAACTATTTTCCCTTATTACATTTTGTAACAAAGAAAGCAGTGATAGCAAGCATTAATCATTTTCTTTTTCTATTTAAACCTTGTCTTTTAAATTTAAATTTCTCAATGGGCTTACCCTATGGCATTTCTCCCCACAAGTTTTACCACTGCAGATATTTTTCACTTGGCTGTAATGAGCAGTTCTACTCCAGGTTTGCCGCTCAAAAAAATAAAAGCATCTTTTAGTTGTTATACTTCACCAATAAAATATATTTAAATATAAAAAAAAGAGTTAGGAGTTCTCCCCAAGGGAAATGCTGAATTCACAAAATAATCAAACTACCGAACAGGTGAATGAGCCAACAAGTCCAAGAGGAGCATAGTTCAAACAAGAACTATGTAACCTTTAAAACGGGAATAATCACTCCTGAATTAATGCAAGGGCTTATTTCCAAACAGCACGCTAGAACTGAGCTGCATATTTGGCAGTGCTCCATCTGAGGAAAGTGAATTATTTTAATTTCATTTTAGCACTGCCAAATTAGGAATCATCTCTGTTCCAATCTCATTGTGCATGTCCTTTCGAAAAGGTGATTGCTGGCCTCAGCAATAAGACTGTAGCTATAAACATTCTTTTTTCTTTTTATTTTTTATCTTGATATTTTCTGGATTTGGTTAATTCACAGATCCCCAGATGGAAGTTCGCAGAAGTAAATGTTATGCCCTTTTCATCACCCATTAAAAAATAAAGTCCATTTATAGCTATGACCTTGCCTTGCCATCAGAGACAAGAGCAGTTAACATAACAATGGAAAAAGCTCTGCAAATACCTAGGTGGCTTGCATGGTGATTTTTTTTTCCCTTTTTGCTCTTGTTGTTATCTTATTGTAATTTAAACCTTGTGCAGCAACGTGGTCTTACGGTCTTACACGCTACATACAGTCCTGCAGAATAACTGCTTGGCTAGAGATGCTGGCAACCTGTCTCCCAATCCCTTGGCTTTACTGTGGTTAGTTCCAATAAATTGACTTCATATGTAACATTTGCCCATGGTGTTTCTTAACATTGGCTACTTGAAGATATATGAACTTCAATTCCCAGAATTCCACAGCCAGCATGAATTCCCCAGCCAGAAATCTGGGGAACACTGCCATACTACTAAAATTTATAGGAAACTATGGAAATAAGGCCAACCTGCGGGGGTGCTGCAACTGCCACACCCACCTATCTCTTTCCACATCTCCCACCACACCCAGCCCACCAGGGCAAACAGTTATTGCTATGGCCCTGGAAGACTGGGCCTACTTCCCACGCCATCATGTCCAGAATGCCCATGTCAGCTACCACAGGGCCCATTAACATGCAGAAACTGCTCCATTTATCTTTTCAGTTTTCCATAGCCCCTGCCATGTGCACCTATCCAATGTGAGGTGCAGTCTTCTTTGCACCATTCTGCAAATTCGTGCAATTTGGACAAGGAGCCTCTTGAATGATTAAAGGAATGGCTCCAGATTTTTGTGCACCTGTGGGCCATGAGGTAGCCAGCTTGGGTCTCTTGGCCTATGGTAGCTTCCTATGTGTCAGCTGGCCTGTAAATTGCATTGGGCCTCCCTTACCCCTGAGTCACATACCCCTCCCCTCTCTACTTAATGACCCGTGCAATTGCTGAACCATAATTGTAATAAACAGCTCCAGTGGTGATTATTTAATTTGTATTTATTATTAATTACTGATATGGTTGACACGTCTTACTCATCCATATTTTTAATGATGGTTTTTATTTATTTATTTATAGTTTATACTGTAATTGGCTAGATTTCACACTTTAATGCCAGATAAACTAGGGTTCATAAATGACAGAGGCTGCATTCCCATAGAACATTAAACTAAAATAAAAGCAAGTCACATTATAATTTAAGGGCAATGTGTGAACTAAGCCATAGGAGGGGCTGCAATCTGTAGCATATAGGTACCATTTTGTTGTATTACCCCAAATTCTGAAATAAATTTCTTTCTCCACAGTGAAGAAATGTTATTGTTTATTTGTTGTTTAAAACAGTAGTTCTCAACTTGTGGGACACGGACTCCTGGGAGGCGCAATGTCATCAGAGGGGGTCCACGAAGGCTTGAATAAATGTTATGGTTTTTTGCCACGAAACCAGAACGAATGAAAGCAAGACAGAATAATGGGAAATAGTACAAAATCTTAATCTTCCATACTTGCTTTGTGAAAATTGGGTTTTTAAACCTTTTGCCTCAAATAAAAACAATCAGAAGTATAAATCGGCTATGAAAGTAGCTAACTTATAAATATATTATAATAGGAGTGTGTGCATTAACAAATTAACTTTTTCCCCTTTTCTCCAAATTTGAAGGCCCTTCATGAGAAAACTGAAATATTTGGTGCAGTCTAGTGCTTTAAAATCTTGGTCTTGGTGGTCTGTGGCCATGATCCCTGGCCACAAAAGATATTTAAAGGAGGTCCATGGTGAAGAAAATATTGAGAACCACTGGTTTAAAAGATGATACTATGGATCCTTTCCTAATCTGGACCTTTCAAATATGTTATGGTAGATTGCGATTCCAGTTATTTATTTCACATTTTCCTCTTCCTCAGGACTGTGTTATCTTTTCTGAAATTCTCACTCTTTTCTTCCTGTCCTTAATGTCTCTCTCATACCTTTTCCAAGGTCAGTTCTAAATTCTTTTACAACATATCAACCAAAACTAATCCCAAACACAATCAAAGAAGAGACATCTGCCGATAATAGGAGAAGAACAATAGATTCTTTATAGAACTCCCGTCACCCTCAACACGTCTGCTTTCAATCTCAGAGAAAGTTATGGGAAGAATTGATTCAGCACTATGCAAATTCCAGATGCTCTTGCATTACTTAAATATATCTGTTTTAATAGTGTGTTTAAAGAAAGGCAGAGATAAATTACTCCAATATTATTGCAAAAATCCCTACAGGAATGTAGCTATTATTTAGACACGATCTGAGGGAGTTTACCTTCTATATCAAGAAGCAGGCCTAGTGGCTGCGTAACTGCTTTGCATGTAGGAAATCTCAGATTCATTTATCCTAGATCTGTCTAAAGTAGCTGCACTCTGGAGTCAGGTTTTTTGTTACCACTTTGACTAGGAATTCTGAATTCCTGTGTCACCAACATTGAGCTAGATGAATCAATAATTTGGCTCAAAATAGGATATACTCCAAGGAAGTATGTACAAGTCAAACAAATTACTGTTTAACCTTGCTATTGAGAAAGTGATAGAAAATAGCAGATATTCTACTGGAATGGGAAGCCCATGGTCCTTCAGCTGCTGCTGTTCTCAGTCCAGCTCTGGTTGTAAGTCAGGAGCTACCTGTATCTAATATTAGAGCAACTTCAGTGATCTGATAAAATATCTAACTTATCACGATGAAAGCTCTAATCCTTCATTTCTATTACCGTACTGTTTGCTTGTTTTTAAAAGGGCCACGATCCATGGATCTATGTTGCTGACTAACTTGCATCGAACAAATATGTTTTTAATGGATTCAGTATTGATAGATTGCACTTGTAATTTAAAAAGGATTGCCATTTGAATGTGTGTCATTTTCTGGGGCTGACCATTAAAAGTAAGCATATTATAACATTGAACCTTTTGGCTTCTAAAATTCTTCACAGAAACAAACAATCCAACATTTTGGGAAAGACAAGAAAGAAGCATTCCTTTTGTTCCCTTATGAACCATGAACTACTCTTTCCTATTATAAAATAAATGCACCTGTATTCTTTGTCAAAGATTAGACGGTATGTAGCCATTACAAGAATAAAAAAAAGACTGTTTTTGCCAAGCTGGTCCCATAACAACCAATTTTCTTTCATTGTCTGGACGGCTACATTGGATGGATAAATGGGTGAATTATATATAAATGTGTGGGGAGAAAAAGATTGCCTTGTTTTTTTCCTCCATTTATTTCAATATTTCTTTTTGGACAGCAGTGTTTTCTGGCTAATGGTCAAAGTGATGTTTCATCTTTATTCCCTGTCCTTTCCCTTCTTTGGGAAGCAACATTATGGGGCTATTAGGCCCAAGACGCAGAGTAGTTGCCATGATAACAGATACATGGGCTGGGAGGCACATTGGACAGGACTTCTGGGGTGGTTACCAATCCATATAATTTCCATATGCAAATTCATTTCTAGGTATTAATTTCTATGTTTATCTACAAATGAGGGGGTTATGTCAATACAAGATGGCAAACCCCTTGCAAAGACCTGTTCTTCATATAACTAGCCGGTTGAGTTGTAAAGTGTCTGATTCATTGCCCAAAACCATCATCAGGCATTGCTTTCATAGCATGTTCTGTCATTCTGTTTTGTTCTACCAGTTTGTAAGCTGACTTAGAAAAGTGAATGCCTCAAAATAGAACAGGATAGAAAATCAATAAAATAAATGAGCAGAATCATTCTGCAGTGCCAAGTATTTCCTTTAGCTTATGAACAAGGCCTCATCTGTTTATAGTTTTTGTCTTTTATGAATATGTTTATGCCTTTTATGATCATGTATAGTTGCTTAATAAAGAGTCTTGCTATTTAAACAAATTATTTCACTGGATCTTAGCCAACAAACAATTCAATCCCTTCTTCCAGGAATCCTCATCCCATACAATAATGTTGATGCCTACCTTATGTCAGACAGAAGAATTAATTCAAATTTTAAATGTTAATGTAATTGCTTTAGTTGGTAGAGTCCCAAAATGCTTAAAATCTTGCTCAAATATACTCACCCATGGGTGTATGCCCAAACACACACGAACCATTTGTATATTATACACAGTCCAGTTTAGAGGATGGTTTAAAATAGACCAAACCATTTGGAGTCGTTGCAAAATTACTTTTTAACTAGAAAAGTAATTGATACAACATTCCTTCAGTTTCTTCAATTGTGTATCTTCATTAAATTAACCAAGATA
>JAEANM010016549.1:0-13236 GCA_017656035.1 Myanophis thanlyinensis
ATGGTTGCGTAAGCATTTCACTGCATATTGTACCATGTATGACTGTGCATGTGACCAATAAAATTTGAATTTGATTTAAGTACTACAGGTAGTCCTCAACTTACAAGTTTGTTTAGTGACCATTCGAAGTCACAATGGCACTGAAAAAAATGACACTGACAATTACACCATCCTCCAAAGTCATGTGATCAAATTTCAGATGCTTGGCAACTGGCATGTATTTATGACAGTTGTAGTGTCTCACCTTTTGAGACCTTCTGACATGCAATGGGGAGGTCAGATTCATTTAACAGCCGTGTCACTAACTTACCACCTGCAGGGATTCACTTAGCAATTGTGGCAAGAAAGATCACAAAATGGGGCAAAACTGTTTCGCTTAACAATAGAAATTTTGTGGTCATACGTTGAGAACTACCTCTAGTCATTCAGGTCTATTGTAAGTTTAAAAGTTGCTGAATGAATGGTCTTTAAGTGAGGACCACTTGTAGTATGCAAATCAGTAGAGATGTATGGAATATGGAACTGAAGCAGAAAAGGTGCTTCATATTAAGGAGAGGTGTGCTGTCCAAACCTGTCAGCAGCACCTGTGCTTTTTTCCTCCTCTCACATAATAGCTGCACCATTGCAAAGAAATACATATTAGAATTTTAGCAACCTCCTGTCCTATCTGCAGGTTGGGGCAATGCTTTGCCATATTCCAATTATTTTTAAGCATTGCTATAAGGAACGGTTTCATAATTATAATTTATTTTATCCCCACAACTGTGAATTTGTGGCAATCTGAACTCCTTATGTAGTCACTGGCCTGTGTAAATAAAAAAAAAGTGCTCATTTCTAGTTTTATTTGCCTGCTTTGTCCAGTATCTCTTCAGCTAAGTGTGTGTTGTTGCTTATTCTGAGTTTTACTACAGGACCCACACTGAGTCTTTCAAAGAAACTCTGGCACAGAAAACCAGTTTTCTGCATACAATGAATTTATTGATAGATTTATCCCATTAGCTGTATTTACCTGTCAGTCCTAACAACACTAATGAGCTGTTTTTCAAGGACTAATGAGAATTGTGACGGCTCATGGGTGTTTCCAGTGGCGCTGCTGAGCACCACTGATTGTGTACGGAAACTGGGCATGGACCCTTTCGGATGTTAATAGCACTCTCAGAGGTGCCTTAATGGCATTGCTGCAGAATGGGGATAATTCTTGCCTGTCACCCAGCCATTTGCAGAGTTTCTAGTGAGCCAGAGGAGAGGGAGGGGAAGGGGAAGGAAGGTTGTAGTCACATTGTGCCTTCACCCCTCCCCACTTAGTTATGTATGGTGGATTTCTTAGTCTGAAGGGGATACTTGGAAAATAAATCTCTCTTTCCTTGCTGCCCCTAGATCTTCAGGTTGGTAGGGGTGGAGGAAAACCAGGCTACCTTGGAGTGAAGAGTCAGGCAATATTGCTCTACCTTTTCCTTCCCTATTGCCCATCACTGGGCTGGAATGAATGTTGGAACAATCTCTCTTATCCCTTAGTCACTGAGAGTCACGCAGCGTATACATTTAGAGTAAGCAGCCCATAGATTATAAGACAGAAACATTTTTCTTAGGTATTATACCTGAAAAGTATGATAAAGGGAATTTATATTTAATATTACATGTTTTGATAGCAGCAAGAATTGTATTTCACAATACTGGATAAATGAGAAAACACCTTGAGAAGAAGATGTAATTAAAAAATTGTGCTGAAATTGTAAAATTTGTAGATTGACACTACTACTAAGTGGGGGGGAAAGATACAGAATAGTTTTGAACATGGGACTTGTTTTACAAATGGTTGAAAAATAGAAGTAGAAATTAGGATCGGGAAATGTATTATTATGTAAACAAATGGATCCAGACAATGCGCTGTTCACTAATCACTTATGTATGTAAAAAGAAAATATATAAATAAACTGGGGGGGGGGGATTAGAGTATTAAGGTTGGTTACAGTCAGCCAGATGTTTAGATGGGATTTGACACTATCCACAAGCTTGGCAAATGAACCTTCGCCCTCATTTGGCACTTTTATCCATCTATAGAGTCCTTCCGAAGGACCTGGGATAAACAGATGTTGCTGTTTGATAATGTTAAAGGGGTCATCACAGGATGTAAGCTTTATTATTATAATGTACACAACAATGTGAAATCACAACTGCCAGTACTTTAACTGGTGTTGATCTTCATTTACATCAAGTTCTTCCCAAGAATCTGGGATGTATGTGCAGATCCAAGCAGATTACAACTGACAACTTTTGGCAATGCAGATTTCTAAGTGCTGTCAAAGATTTTTTTTGGTATGTCTTTGGAGATTCTCAGTCGTCCAGGTCATGGTTGTCCCAGACTTTCTTTCTTTTGCTAGAAGACTTTGTGCTTTTTGTACAAAACAGTTCTGACTGAATGGTCGAGAATGGGAGGATTTATATTCCTTGTAGTCATGTGGTCATTAGCCTTTTTTCTGAGAGATTCACAGAAATATAAATCCTTCCATTTTCCACCATTCAGTCAGAACTGAAGAAGCTTCTTGGATGAGAAGCAAAACATCTTCTAGCAGAACAAAGTCCAGTTGCCATTTGAAAGAAAACACCTTTGGGACATGTTTTGGTATGCTAATAACCACTGGGACCACCACAGTCAGTTTATGCCATAATCTTTCAATTTTGATTTTCAGATCTTGATCTATTTTATTAGAATTCCTTTTTCCAATTTTTCTATTATCTCCTGGTATTGCCACCTCAATTATCCACACTTTCTTCTTTTCAAACATAGTTACATCTGGGGTGTTCTGAACCAAGATTTTATCAATTTTATTTGGAAATCCGACAATATTTTAACCTGCTCATTTTCAACTACTTTCTCAACTTTATATTCCCATCAATTTTTCATCTCTGGCACATGATAATTTTTACAGATGTCCAATAAATCATTTTGATGACTGTGTTATGTCATTGTTTATAATCAGTTTATGTGATTATCTTGCATGAACTGAGGATATGACCTACTGTTTCTTCTTCTTTTTTGTACATCTGCACTCTAAGTATTTTAATGATTTTTCAATTTTGGTCTTTTGCATTAGTTCAGTTAGCTTGTCCTTGTTAATGTTCCAGTTGTAAGCCATTGCCAGGTTTTATCTTTATTCACTTTCCCCTCAATTTTTTGTAGAAATTGGCCATATAATGTGTTTCCTTGCATATTCATGTTTTATTACATTATTTCAATATTTACTTCTTGTTCCTTGTACATTTTTGTTAATAATTTTATTAAGCTTTTCAAGATATAAATAAAAAGAAAATAAAATAGTAGGAAAATGGGGGAGGGAACAGGAAAGAGAAAGAAGGGTAGGGTAAAGGAGGAAAAAGAAAGGAAAGCACAGATTTCTGACTCTTTTTAGCACAGTAGAATAAATTAGTAACATTACAGTCTCACCTTTTTACTTTTAAATACTTTTATTTATTTAAATAAATTGTAGTAGCCATTTTTGTAACAAATTTATCTAATCAACAAAACCCAAATCAAAGTTTCATTTTTTAAAATTCCAAGCACAAAATCCAGAAGTGGTTTCAAAGTAGAAACAATATTGGATATGTTCTTTTCTTTTAGAAATAGAATCATAAGTCTGGACGGGACCTTCTAGTCCAAATCTCTGTCCAGGGCAAGAGGCCTTATTCCATCTCAGAATAAGGGATGGGTTGTCCAATCATTTCTTGAAAACTTCCAGTGATGGAGCCTCCACAACTCCATGAGGCAAGCTGCTCCACTGTGTAATAGTTCTCACTGTCAGTCCAGTCCCAAAGGTATTTTTTTTCAAAAGACAGTTGGATTTTGTTTTTTCTTGAAAATGCTTCACTTCTCATCTAAAAAGCTTCTTCAGTTGAACTTCATGAACTTCATGAATAATCCATTTCATGGATGGTCTATATGAGTCTGAAAATGACCCAGATTTTATGGGATTTTGCACTGCCTACCAATAATCTTCAGGGGGCGGTGTGAGTGTGGGTCTGTGTGTGTGTGTGTGTGTAAAAATATTGGTAATAATTTGTACAAGTCTTCATGGATCGGCATCCTGGTATCTCCAGGATCAATTTTGTTAGATAGAATTGACCCTACAATTTATTCATGTTCTAGTTCTATAAAGAACTCTCTACCTCTAGAGCAGGGGTATCAAACTCAAGGTCCGGGGTCCAGATCTGGCCTGTGGAGTGCTTAGATCCTGCCCACGGGACCACCCTGAAAAGAGAGAAGGACTGGCCCGTGGTGCCTCTGTCAGAGACAACAGGCTCCCAATCACCATTTTTGGCTGGGACAGCCTCCTGCAACCCTCTGCCAGTGAAAACAGAGCTGGGGGGGGGGCCTCCCGAGCTCCATTTTCACTTGCAGAGGGTTGCAGGAGGCCATCCCAACCAAAAATGGAGCTCTGGAGCCCCTTTTCACTGGCAGAGCACTTGGGCCACCACAGGTGCCCCTGACATGAGTGACATCAAGCTGGCCATGCCCACCCTAGGCAATACCACCCTGCCCCCCCCCCCAAGGTTAAATGCAACACTGATATGGCCCTCAATGAAATTGAGTTTGACACCCTGCCCTAGAGAGATCTATAAAGCTTCCTCCTTAGTGCTTTTTCACTTTAAAGACAACTTATTTTTATTTAGCTAACTCTTGAAGGGGAAATTATTATGACTGTGGTTTTTGTAATTTTATTTATAGTTTTATAACCTTTCATTTAACATATTGTCACCCATCCAGAATCTAATGCATTGGGCAAGCTACAAAAATCTATGAAATAAATAAGAAAATGATAGATGGGCTGAGGATTCTCTCATTATGTGAGAGAGAGGTTTGCAGGGAGTGAGGCGGGTGTAGAAGAGTTAGAGGCCCCCAGTTCATGAACAGCAGGGTAATGTATTAATTTTATGTTATATATTGCTTTTATGGTCTTTGTGGTTACATTGTAAATTGGCAGGAATCTTTTGGGAGACCTACATTATATAAATGCTGCAAATAATAAACAAATAGGCAACTGTCAAATTTGGATTTAGCATCAATCTATTTTCCTTATTCTGGTCTATAATTGTAATTACACACTTTTTAGAAAAATTGCTTTGGCAAAAAGCTTTGAATTCTTCAATCTGCTCAGTTATCACAACCATTAAAATGGTTCCCTAATATTATTTAGCATTTTTGTTAAATGTGCATCCAGTCACAAAATCTACGGGTTCAGGAAGACTATTGGTACAGCATAAATGCAGATTCAGAATTTTCACCTGCATGTCCATGCACTGATACTTGTTGTCTAGTACAGCTACTTCACAATGTTTAAGTAAAAAGCATCACACCAAGATGTTACTTAAAACTACTGGCACCACTTGCCCTATAATCTGCAGTCCCTTGTGCATCATTCTTATCTCTCTTAAAAGGAAGAATTCTGTGCAAGGAGGCTGGGATTTAATTAGTTTCTTTGCCAATGTTATAAAACAAAGATGAGTGAGTTTCGAGGTTTGAGAATCCTATTCCCAGAGATTAGCTGATTAGCTGATTATGACTCATTTATAATATCAGAATGGGATTTTCTTATAGTTTTTAAAATCCATTGCAACAAGGTTTATCTTTGGATTTCAATCTTCCTGTCCTTCTTTTGGTATTTTCACACTGAACTGCAGCAGCCATGTCTACTCAGTATTTTTCAGGAACATTTTCCATTTGTATACTCACATAATATTAAGGGGGTGGGGCATAATTTTTGTTTTGCCTTTTAGATAGCCAAGTCAAGAAGTTCTGAAGACAGCAGGAGCAGAGACTTGAAAAATATAGCATGCCAACAGCCAAGATATCAATGGTGCAAAAACCCTACATTTTAAGGGATTTAAAACTCAGTTCACTATGATTCACAATCTGTCTTGATGGCGGGATTGCTTGAGAGCTTGTCAAATCAAAGATCAATCAATTAATCAATCAATCAGAATAGAGTTGGTTATCTAGTCCAACCCCTACCTTGTAGGTCATCTAGTCCAACCTCCACCTTACACCATTTCTGACTGATGGTAGCCCAGTCTCTTCTCAAAAGCTTCCAGTGATGAAGCTCCCACAATTTCTGTTCCATTGTTGATTGCTTTCACTATCAGAAAAATCTCTCCTTGATCAGTTTTCATCCATTATTCTTGCCTGGCCTTCAGATGCTTTGGAAAATAGTTTGTGGCAGCCCTTCAAATATTGGAACATTGCATCATGTCCCTTCCTTCCTTCCTTCCCTTCCCTTCCTTTACCTCCCTTTCTATATTTACTTCCTTCCTTTAAATGGAATTCAGACAGAGGTTCCAAGGCTGATCAGGGGCTGCTAATTCTTGCAAAAGCATTTTCTATGGTAGTCTTTAAGTCTGTGAAAGAAATAACACATGCCATCATGTCTCAAAGGGCTGGATAAAAAAGAGAAGACACCAGGCTGCATCCAAACACTAGCTAGGCCTTTCGGACAGAAACCCCAGCTGGAGAGGGGATATCCCAGCCAGGGAAGCAGAAATGGTCCAGCTAGGATCCTGGCCTCAGGAATATCATTGAGCTCAATGCTTTTGAGCCCTTACCTCCCAAACATTGGACTGCCACTGTCCATCCACTCAGCTCTCCATCAGGTACGGAAAATTTTCCTGCGAGTTGCCTGAAGAGATTCTCTGAGCAGGAATTGTAGATTTCCTCTGCCATTTGGTTGCTTGGGTAGGAGGAACATTAGAAGATAAAAACTGCCTTCACAACATATGCCTTTATTCATTAGGGGAATGTTCATGGACCGTGGTTGAGGCTTAATTACTTGTTAACGATGTTTCACACTTATCCTGTTGCTTTTCATTTAGGAAGGAATATGATCAAAGGGTGCCTTCAGCATTTTGCTATGAAACCTGCAAATTGGCCTTTTTGGCAAAGACAGTTTGCTGTCCTCCAGGGCATATTAAGAAGTCAAAGTATCACCAGGATCTGACATACTAATAGGCTGAAAGAAAGACTGTGCTGCAGAGGTAATTGCTGAGATGCCAGCAATATTTTGCTGAAATCTGCTACTTTTCCACAATTATGTTTAATGTTTTTGAAGCTAACTTTGACCCCATTCCCTTCTTTTACACCAAATACTTCCTGATAGATTTCAGAGAGACTTTGGTGGTAGTATTGTTTTCACCCAGAGAAAGGACCAAAGCCCAGCCCCATGACCTCACAACTTCTTCATCTTTAGGAAGGGAAGAAGGGATGTAACCCTTGAGGGATACAGATCCAAAAAGCAGGTTGGATGGAAGGGCTACCTGCAAGATACTAAGAAGATAATCTCCATTTTCTTTTTGTCCACAAGCAAAAAATACACCAATATGTTACACAGAGTTAGAGGGAGGAACAATTAATTACAAAGAAAGAACAGACTGGAGTATCTGAAGAATGCCCAGTAAGTGCAGGCAATTTAAGATCAATTTAAGTTTTATTCTGCAATTTAACTTCCATTGTATTCTTGCACTGAAGAGAACCATCATGTTTTAAGGACTTAAAGGATTGTAAAAATCTTTTGTAAAGTTGTAGAGATACATATAACTAGATAATTTCTTGAAACTTTGGTGATTCCCTTTCAGAGTTAATGAATATAGCAGATGATTTTATCCAGTTATCTTTTATACCTACCACTGCATTCAATGTACTGAATTTTTTATTAGCTTTTTATACCGCTTTATTACTTTATAAGTAATTTAAGGCAGGAAACATACCTGACATGCCTTCCTCCTCCTATTTTCTTCACACCTTCACACTGTGAGGTGGGTTGGGCTGAGATAGAGGAACTGGCTCAAAGTCACCAAATTGTTTCATATTGCAATCAGATTTGGCTTCCGTGTGACCGGACAGAGACAGCAGTTGCTGCTCAGATCCAATTGAAATGCTATCACTCCTAAGGGGGCTCGACGTTGCCAGATCTGTCAAGTGGTTCTTGGTGCTCCAATAAAGGAAGGCAGCAAGAAGAACCCAGCAGCACCAGACTGAGCAGGATCTCTCTTTCAGCAGCCCTGTTGGGGAATGGCTGCTGACCATCAGCCTCCCAGTGGGTAAGGGTCTCTATTTCCCCTTCCATCTTCTGAAGTCACTGTGAGAATCTAGGTTAAAATCATTGGAAAAGAAAGATTAAAAAGAGAGTCCTCCCAACCCCTTTGCAAGATGACTTGTTGAAATATCTCTTGGTAGATAAGCAGCTGTATACTTTTTTTATAAATAATATAGAAACTATTTATTTCTCAAATTTCTACATCACCCATCTCATCTAAGTGATGCTTCAATCTCTCAGGAAACAAACTCCACCTATTTTCCAAAGCATCTGAAGGCAAAACAAGAAGCAATGGGTGGAAACTAATCAAGGAGAAAAGCATCCAAATCAAATCAAATCAAATTTTATTCATCACATACATATACATACATAGTACGAAATGCAGTGAAATGTGTTTTTGATCCTAGAACTAAGGAGAAATTTACAAACAGTGAGAACAATTAACCAGTGAAATGGCTTGCCTTCAGAAGCTCCATCACTGGAGGTTTTTAAGAAGAGCCAAGACTTTTTGCCAAGATTTGTCCAGAATGATGTAGGATCTCTTGCTTCTGCAGGGGGTTGGACTAGAAGACCTCCAAGGTCCCTTCTAACTTTGTACTCTGTTATACCTGACAGTTGACCTGGAAGAGCTCCAGTGAGCTGTTTTGATGATCCCTCTGACAGCTTCTTTCCCAGGCAGCTGCCAGGACCATTTTTAGCACCAACATACTATCTGGGCTATTGCTATTGTGGCCTCTTTCATCCAGCAGCAGGTTGAGAATACGCGGGCCTTTCCGTTTCTGTTTAGGCCCCCCCCCCCATTTCCAATTCAGATGTGTTGCTTCAATTACATAGTTCTTGATTTCAGTTCTTTGGGAGAGAGGGTGGAGGAAGTCAGCTGCTGCTTCTCTTAGCCATCATCTTCTCTGATGGTGCTTTTGCCCCAGAATTTTAGGTATTTATTAAATTTGTATGCCACCCATCTCACTGTCAAGTGACACTGGGCAACTTTTCTGGCAGAAAGAGGGTTAGACTTTTATTTGTTGTCTATGGAGATTCTCAATCATCCTGATCATGATTGTCCCCAAGGTGCTTTTTTCACAAGGCAATTGGACAATCTTGTTTTTTTCCCCTTTGAAAATGTTTCAGTTCTCATCTAAAAAGCTGCTTATGTGCAGAAGCTTCTTGATTGAGAAACACCTTTGGGACTTTCGTTGTTATTTAATTGCTATGTTGTGTCTGACTCCTTGCAACCCTGTGGACCACAACATGCCAGATCCTCTCATCCTCCACTGTTTTCTGGACTCTAACCATCTCATCCCTCTGTCATCCCCAGTCTTCTTTTGCCTTCACCCTTACCCAATATTTTCCCAAGGAGTCCTCTCTTCTCATTTGGTGGCCAAAGTATTTGAGCTTTAGGTTCAGTATCTGTCCTTCCAAAGAAGAGTCAGGTTGATTGCCTTATGGTTGGGCTAATCAGATGCAAAAGCCATGGGGACATACCAGTATCTGTGCAGGAATGAAATCTGCCCCTCCACATGCAATGCTTATCTCAATGGGAAGCCTTCCATGGCTCCAGCCCTCCCCAGCACCTTCTCTCTACCCTATGCAGATGATGCCAGCATGCAATCTGTATCCCAAAGTGGGCTTTCCAGATGCCCAGCAATAACAGCCTCCTTTTGCTCTAAAGAAACATTAGAAATTAATTATTTTACAACAAAGCTCCTCATTTTTATCCCCCACCCCTCCAATTTTGACTTTTCTTATGATTGGAAAATTAATAATAGTGCTATTGAGTGAGTTAAGAGCTTTAAACATCTCGGTATTCATTTCCAACCCTCTACTTCTTAGAGCCACCAAATTAGTGAGCTCTCAACAACTGCACAAAAAGCTTCCCATGCAATTATCAGATTTGCCAGCCGTAAAGGCAATAATTATGCCCATAGCAATTAAACCATTTAAAGCTAAGGTCTTCAGTCACGGCTATATGGCACTCAACCTATCCACCTTGGAAGGTATTCAATTCAAATTTTTGAAAGCTGTTCCCACATTCCTTGATCAACTACACATGTATTTCTCTGTAGCAACATGGCTATATTTCCCTTGGGACTGCTGGGATTTTGCTGACTTAAATGAAAACAAAAAAAAGTGATGAATTTTTGGCTCAGCTTACATTCTCCAAGAATCATGTGTTTTCCTTAGCAAAACAAATAGATTCTGATTTGTTGAGCATAGATTGTTCTCTCCTTAGGTATAAATACAGCCATGGAAAAGCTCAAGTGTGCATTTACATTGGAATGAATGGATAATCTGCCATGAGTTTTGACAACAAAATGTTATAACATTCCCTGTTCTTATATGTCTTTTATACTGATGGTTATATCTTTTTTATATACTAATTATTGCATATATATGTTATGTTATTGGATTGTTGTATGCTGCCAAGAGTTGCCTTTTGTGAGATGGTGGCCATACAAATGTGATTAATAAATAAACAAACAAATTCACTGCCAGGACCACCTCAGCCTGTGCTGCCACACCAAAGCTGACTCTGGAACATACATGACTGAATTCTCTGGCATCTTGAACTTATTATCAAAGCTCTCTTTATCTAGCCTTACCACCCATCCTCATTTGATCCATGGATCACTGCTGCAAGACCAAGGGAGAGAACCATCCAAGAAGTTTACAAAATTTTAGCTGCAGCCATGGCTATCATAGGCCTATGGCTTTTATCCATAATGATCTCTGTCTGGGGTTTTGCTTTTCTATTCGCTATTCTATTTCTTTAACCACTTTGTTTCTTTTATTAATCTCTGTATAGAAATTTGCCAACCAGAACAATCGTTAGTCAGCTATAAAATTCATCCGCTTGCTTGCTTTTCTCTCTCTCTCATTCCAGAATGCAGGATACGAAACAATATCTTCAGTTATAGCAAAGGAGAAACCAACTAAGTGGAGTTTCAAAATAGTACTGTGGAATAATAGGACAGTATAACCAGGGATCCAAACAGTTGGTGAACCTGGAACATGTGATGTCAGAAGGAGGAACTATTTTCTTCAGAGTTATAAGTTGGGCAATAAAGCAACACATGGAACATATAGTAGTAGCTTCGCCCAGTCTCTAATCCTATAGAAGATCCTGGATGGAGCTGGAGAAATTGATGAATTGCTGTAATTAGCTAATTTTCATCTAAGTTAGTGCAAAGGTAGGTATTCTATTACTATTACTATTCGCCATACTTCTATACTGCCCCCTCTCCTGAAGGACTCGGGGCGGTGTACAGCCATCTAGAAATGTAAAATATAACAATTGAAAAACAGTTAAAACAGATTAAATCAGTAGCCAATTAAACCAAATTATTAAAATAAAATGTTAAAAATTTAAAACAATTTAAAAATACCAAAACCAATAAAAGCCAATTAGAAGCCAATTAAAATCCCCAACCGATGGTACTAGCCCAGACCCGCTTGCTGGAACAAAAAGGTTTTTAGTCCGCGCCGGAAGGTCCGTAGGTCCGTGATGGTCCGGATCTCCGGGGGCAGCTCGTTCCAAAGGGAGGGTGCCCCCACAGAGAAGGCTCGGACTCTTGGGGCTGCCAGACGACACCGTCCTGACAATGGGACCCCAAGGAGGCCTGCCCTGTGGGAATGCACAAGTTGGCGGGAAGCTGATGGTGGCAACAGGTGGTCCCGTAAGTACCCGGGTCCCAAGTCATGGAGCGCTTTAAAGATAAGAACCAACAACTTGAATCGCACCCGGAAGGCCACAGGGAGCCAGTGCAGCTTGCGGAGGAGGGGTGTAATATGGGAGCTCCAAGGAGCCCCCAGGATCACTCGCGTGGCCGCATTCTGCACTAACTGCAGCCTCCGGATGCTCTTTCAAGGGGAGCCCCATGTAGAGAGCGTTGCCATAGTCTAGGCGGGAGACAACAAGGGCGGAAGTGACTTATGAAGAGCACCTCGATCCAGAAAGGGCCGCAACTGGGAGATCCTTCGGACCTGATAAAAAGCCCACCTGGAGACAGCCGCGATCTGATCTTCTAACGACAGCCGTACATCCAGGAGGACACCCAGATTGCGAGCCCCTTCCATGGGGGTCAGAATTCCCCCCCCACCATGGCCAGCGATGGAACGAACTGGCTGTATCTGGGCGCAGGAAACCACAGCCACTCAGTCTTGGCTGGGTTAAGCTGGAGCCTATTTTGACCCATCCAACTCCGCATGGCCTCCAGGCACCAGTTCATCACTTCGACGGCTTCGAAGTATGAATGTGAAATCTCTTATTTTGATGATCAATATCTCTGATGACTATCTTAAAGATTCGAACATAAGGCTAAAAAGTCTATGGAGATTCTCAGTCATCCAGGTCATGGTTGCCCCAAAGGTGTTTTTTTCAAGAGGCAACTGGACTTTCTCGTTTTTCTTTGAAGACATTTCGCTTCTTATCCAAGAAGTTTCTTCAGCTCTGACAGCAAATGTCCAGCTGTCTGTAAGGAGTATAAATCCTTCCATTCCGCACCATATAGTCAGAGCTAAAGAAGCTTCTTGGATGAGAAGTGAAACATCTTCAAAGAAAAACCAAAAAGTCCAGTTGCCTTTTGAAAAAAAGCAGCATTGGCCAGAAAGGTTTTTTTAGAATTACTTGTGATTGCAAAGGTTGAAAATTATCATATAAGATCGATGAATTTGTCCAACTAGAAAACAGTGGCACTTAAGCCAAAAGTTAATAGTTCTGATCTGCTTTTTGGTCAGCCTCAATCCACAAAATCATATTAAATATATTTGCTGAAGTATGCGGTGGTGCTCTGATAAATTTAGTTTGCACCACGCAAAGTCATTTAGTGAATTGGCATCCTTAGAAATACAGTGAATAAATATATATTATTTTTAAAATGTAGACATGATTGGCTGAACACTGGCATGATGGATTTAATTAAGAGAAATGTAAAATTCTGAAATGGGAAAACAGAAAAGTACAAATCTATGACTGGGGAGGCCTGACTTGGCAGGAACATATGTCAAAAGGATCTTAACCTTTCAGTGGAATGTGAGTTAAACCTGAGCTAATAATACTATGTAGCCCAGGGGTGGGCAAACCACAATGGTTTCTAAAATTTGACAGAGGGGCCGGGCCAGAATAGGATGCGATGCAATGGTGCCATTTCATGAACCC
>JAEANM010016550.1:0-13235 GCA_017656035.1 Myanophis thanlyinensis
AAACTCACCCCAAAGCCACGGATGATCTCACCCAGCGGCTTCATATAAATGTTGAACAGGAGGGGCGAGAGCTCCGACCCCTGAGGCACATATTAGTTTGCTCATTATTGTGAAGATTTATCTGAGTTTGTGCCGTACAGAGACTCTTTGCCAAGTATTTCGACTGGAAATTTAGCCTGGAAACTATCCAAGGTCTGTTTTTGCATTAAAACCTTGAAAGGTTTACTGCTGGGACTTTTGTGGATGTGAATGAGAAGAATTCACAGTAATGAAATAAAAAGGGGGTTTTTTTCGGGACCAAAAGCCTGTTTCGTGATTTGTTTAAGCCTGGCCCGATCCACCCAGTGCAAAGAGGAAACATGCCTCTTTGGGGAGTGGCGTCAAGCTGGCCACACCCATACAGTTGGCCACAGTTGCCTGGTCCCCTGAGTTCAACAACAGCCCTGATGTGGCCCTCAATGAAATTGAGTTTGACACCCCTGCTGTAGAATATCTGGCCCATGGTCTGCAAAGCACTTGAATTACAGTTAAATTACAAGTGTTGAATGGGAATAACCTAACGAAACAGGATCATTTATGTAAATCTCACATGTGCCTTTAGTAATCAGGCATTACTAAAATCTCTTACTTCATTAGTTTTATGACATCAAATTGCTATTTTAAAATGGATTGATTTTGAATGCTTTTCCACCCTTAAAATTATTATGGTAAGTTGTTGGAAGCTATTTAACTCAGAAAAGAACTACTAACTATTTCAAATCAACTTACGTGATTAGCAGTATAGAGCCAATACTGAGGTGATGGTGTATTTTTTGGTGCAGTTCTTCCGGAGGACAAGCCAAGCTGCTCTCTAACTCAAAAACATAGGAACATTGCTTTATCTTCTCCCTCTCTTCCGCCACCATGGTGAAGCCAGTCTGTTTAGAGAGGGTAAGAGTCTAATGGCGTACTAATCAAAGTTCAGCTGCCCCCCTCCTCTTGAGATATTCAGCAGCAGAGAGCCCCACAATTCTCACAATCCTATTGTGACCTGATTCATACACACGGTATGCTGACTGAAACTACAAAGGTGTATAGTTCAGCACTATTTACAGGGCTGCAGATTCCATTTCTCTAGGCATTACTAAAAGTTCTAATATAGTCTCTATGATGTGCCTTTTTCTTACTCAATGCTCTCAATATTACCACATATCTTACAGTATATGCAAACATTTTGATATGTAATTTTCATGTGAAATGCATAGCCTTTGTTTACTAATCAACTTCAATTCTGATACTATGTAGTATGTAACCAATACTGCAAATAGTATGGTAAGGGTTATGTACTAGTTTTCTTTAACATAATTCATTTTTACTGCCCCATTCTTATACTCACTGCTAATGTTGTTCGGCTGCAGGTAATCATTACTAAAGCTTTCCTGTCTTCCTGTGTACAATGGCTACCATAGGGATCGCCACCCTGATAGATCAACATAATCCAGCTAGCTGCCAAATTAAAAATATAACAGATTCAATGAGACATGAGTATAATTACAAGAACATTCAATAGATCTGTTCAAAATTATGTCTTACTTCCATTTACAAGATGGGTCTCATTGATTCGTCCTATTACTTTTTGTTTGTTGTCTATCTTACTAATTTGCACCAGGCCAGAATTGGTCATATTGCTGAAGACTTCCCGACATATCCTCAGTCTGTAAATGTAGTGGCCATCATTATTCTTGTTTTCTGTTTCAAAACTGCAAAGAATAGACAATTTAGAATACATAATATAGGATTATAGGACTGGAAGCAACCTCAGAGGTCTAGTCCAATCCTGTGCTCAAGGTAAGAGACTTATATAAGATTCCAGTCAAACTGTTGTCCAGACTATTTTTGAAAACTAGCACCCACATTTACACAGATTTACTCTCATTTACAACCACATTTATATCAATATAGAAAAATAAAAACAGTAAGAAAGCTATCAATATTTGCCTGGAATATTTCTTATAATGCTAATTTTATCTTTGCCTCTCAAATGAAGGAATAATTAATAGCCAGAATACAATTAATAGTGTGAACTAAACTTCATTACAAATACAGCATCATCTCTCCTGCTAGATCAAATGAGAAACATGAAATCTTGAACTATGGTGCATTCAGAAAGTATTCAGATGCCTTTCACTTTTGTCCATTTGTTATGTGCAGCCTGATTCTACAGTTGTTGAAATTCATTTTCTCTCTGATCTACATTCAAATAATAACATAATAACAAAATAAAAATAGAATTTTAGAAATGTCTGTAAATTTATTATAATGAGAAAACTGAAATATCACATTGGCATAAGTAGATTGCAGATTGGAAGGGACCTTGTGAGTCATCTAGTCCAACCCATCACCCAAGCACAAGACCCTACACCAGTGGTGGTGAACCTTTTACTTACCAAGTGCCGAAAAGTAGGCACTTTGTGCACGCCATCCGCACTTGTGTGCGGTGCCTCTAGATGCGCTGCATATGCAACCGCACCATCTGTATATGCATGTAGCTTTTGCACATACAATGCATGCATGCTGCACTCAGGCACTCACACATGAACAACGCATGTGCATGCGCAGGAGAGCTCCGAAGACCAGCTGGATTTTCTGCTGCAATCGCGTACATGCACATGCTCAAGGTAGGAGACTTATATATGATTCCAGTCAAACTGTTGTCCAGACTATTTTTGAAAACTAGCACCCACGTTTACACAGATTTACTCTCATTTACAACCACATTTATATCAATATAGAAAAATAAAAACAGTAAGAAAGCTATCAATATTTGCCTGGAATATTTCTTATAATGCTAATTTTATCTTTGCCTCTCAAATGAAGGAATAATTAATAGCCAGAATACAATTAATAGTGTGAACTATTCCTCTCTGTGGCAGCCCCTCAAATATTGGAACACTGCTATCATGTCTCCCCCTGGTCCTTCTCTTCATTAGAGTAACCAGGCCCAGTTCCTATAACCATTCTTCATGTTTTGGTCTCCAATCCCCTAATCATCCTGGTTGCTCTTCTCTGCACTTTAGGAGTCTCAACATCTTTTTTATAGTGTAACCAAAACTGGATGCAGTACTCCAGGTGTTTATTAAGGCTTTATAGAGTGGTATTAGTACCTCATTTGATCTTGACTGCATCCCTCTGTTAATGCAATTTAGGATTGCATTGGCTTTTTTGGCTGCTGCTGCACACTGCTTGCTCATATTTAGCTGGTTGTCCACTAAGACTCCAAGATTCCTTTCACAGCTACTGCTATTAAGTCTGGTTTCACCCAATCTATATGTGTACTTTTGGTTTTTCTTGGTTAAGTGAAAGACTTTACTCTTCTCTACACTAAATTTCATTTTGTTAGATTGGGCCCAGAGTTCAAGTATGTCAAAATGCATCGGGATCTTGAGCCTGTCTTCTAGGGTGTTAGCTATTCCTGCCAGCTTAGTATCATCTGCAAATTTGATAAGTTCCCCTTCTATTCCTTCATCTAAGTTGTTTACAAAGATATTGAAGAGTACTGGGCCTAAGACGGAACCTTATGGGACCCCACTGCTTACTTCCATGTAGACTTAGAGCCATTAAAGACTACTCATTGAGTATGGTTTATCAAGTAGTTATGACTCCAACTTGGGATGATGCTATCTATCCTTTTTTCTAGCTTACCAAGAAGTAAGCTACATTCTAAACATTGTCTGGAGGAAACCAGACATAAACTGTAGTTAGCTCAATTCTGAACGTTATGTCTGGAGGAAACCAGGCACCACTCATCACTTGCCCAATATCATCCCAACAATGAAGCATAGTGATGGCACCATCATGCGGTGGGGGTGTTTTTCAGTAGCATGGACTGGGAAACTGGTCATGGTTGAGGGAAAGCTGAATGTAGCAAAGTACAGGGATATCCTCAGTGTAAACCTAGTCCACAGCACTCAGGACCTCAGACTGGACCCAAGGTTCACTTTCCAACATGACAACAATCCTAAGCACACAGCTAATACCACACAGGAGTGGGTTAGCTACAAGTTGTAAATGTCCTAGAGTGGCCCAGGCAGAGCCCCAACATAAACCCTATTGAACATCTCTGGATGGACCTAAAAATAGCTATCCATCAATGGTTGCCATACAATCTGACTGAGCTTGAGAGAATTTGCAAGAAAGATGGCAGAAAATACCTCAATCAAGGTAGGCAATACTTGTCACATCATACCCAAAAAGACTTAAGGCTATAATTGCTGCCAAAAGTACTTCAACAAAGTACTGAGTGAAGGGACTGAATACTTATGGCAATGTGATATTTCAGCTTTTTCTTTTTAATAAATTTACAGACATTTCTAAAATTCTGTTTTCACTTTTTCATTATTGGGTTCTGAGTGTAGATTAATGAGGGAAAAAAAGAATTTCAACAACTGTAGAATCAGGTTGCAACATAATAAAATTACAAAAATGAAGGGTCCGAATATCTTCTGAATGAATATTTTAAAATATAAAATATATGACTTGTATAAATTTCCTTTAAATATTTGTTTTCAGATTTGGTATCTGGGAAGTGTGGAAACACTGAGAAAGGATTAAAACTAGCATGACATCTGAAGATATAACACCTAAGGAGTGTTACATAAAGACAGGTTTATTTTTATTTCCAATAGCCTCATGTTAGGTATAGAAATGTTACAGATTTCTAAAAGCAATTTTTCTCAAAGCTGAACTTTGAACAAAGTTGAAATTATGAGCAAGTACTAATCTTATATCAATCTCCATTAATTAGCTCTGATATTCAGCAAGTTTTCTTATCTCACTACAATGCTACTTATGACATTCAAATGAGTACAACATTCCCTACTCTTATTTGTTTGATCTGAAATCTATTGACACTGTACCTTTGATTGAAAAGTGGCTTCAGTCTGTTGATTAATGCTAATTCTTTTGAGGATTCTTGTTCCCCTTCCCCAAGAAGGTCACACGTCTTTTCTTCTGCCAGCACTGTGATTATAATGGCTAGTATCACAGCATGGGAGAAAGCATGAACCAGGAACATTCTATAAACAGTTTACAGAAAGTGAAGAAAATAAGTTTCAAAAAGCTATTACTATTAATGCTTCTAACCCATAAATTCTGAATTCAGCAAATTGTTTCAGGCTTCACAACTCCAAATTAAGAGAAGAATAGGAAAAGAATACAGAGCATTACTGGCCTCACAAAAGTAATAATCTGGAATGAGATACTTCTGAAATGAAAAGGAAATTATGTTTATGGAATGGAAATTTCATTTGTTGTATATTAGCATTATCCTTGCCACACTTTTCTTAGAGTCCATTGTATACTTTCTTTAGTGTCCTTTAATGGAGGGAGGAAAGCCAGCTTAATTAGATGGTTCTCTTTTTCATAAAATCCATGCTAACTATCCTGTCTGCAGGATACCAGTGAAGAAAAAAATCTGGTAATACTTTCTGGTAATAATTTCAGAAGGTTATTCAACTGGACACTTTGCTAGGTCTCAGTGGTAGAACACCTAAAAAGTTTTTTTTTAAGTAAGTGTAGGAGAGGCTTGAAGTGTCAAAATCTAAGAAACCTGGAGAAATCTGTAGTGCAGAGAATTTCAAGACAGAAATTGTTCGGACCACTTACAAGTATAGTTGCTGTAATCAGAATTATATTTTATCCACTGAAATTGAGACATTACTGTATGTTGTAGGGGACGTGGTGGATCAGAAAGGTCAGCAGTTTGGCAGTTCAAATCCCTAGTGCTATGTAACGAAGTTAGTTCCTGTTACTTGCCACAGTTTCTGCCAATCTAGCAGTTCAAAAGCATGTAAAAATGTAAGTAGAAAAATAGGGACCACCTTAGTGGGAAGGTAACAATGCTCCATGCACCTTTGGCATTTAGTCATGCTAGCCACATGACCACAGAATCGTCATCAGACAGCACCGCCTCTTTGGCTTAGAAACGGAGACGAGCACCAACTCGTAGAGTCAGGAATAACTAGCACATACGTGCGAGGGGAACCTTTACCTTTTTAACTATATATTAGTGAGGTGCAATTTCTGCAGAACTCCTGTATGATAAAAGTAGGGAATGATGGAATGTTTGGCATTAGAAAATTGACCACAATCTGGGATCCTAACCATAGTCACAATCTTATTCTTTTTTTATGTTATTAATTTTTTATTATGCAATTTCCTTTGTTATATATAAAATTTCCATTTCCACAATGGCTATGTACTGTCTGGGTACAATCTCTTTTAAATACAGATAATAAACCTTATGTTCACAATAATTATACCCATTATTCTCAAGATGTATACACCATAATCTTCACTTATCCTTATTAAACATTTTCCATTATTAAGCATTCTGTTCAGTTTTCTCTGTAATATCAAATGTTATAAACATCAATTTTGTAACTATTATCCTCAAATCTATGTTTATCATTATTCAATATTCATTGTTCATTACATACTTCATTTTTATTTACACATCTTCCTTAATTGTAAACTTCTAACTTCTGGTTCTATCTTCTAACCACTGATAGAATAATTCCCAAGTTAAAAAGTATTGTGTTCCCTCCTTATCCTTAATTTTCAATATTAATCTATCCATTTCAGCACATTCTAGTCTTTTCTTCATTACATTTTCCTCTACATCCACTTCTCATCTATCACTTTATATATCATTTTCTTCTTTTTCTCTTTTTTCAACTAGCCATACACTAGCCATCTACCTGGCTTATTTGCATTTTCAACAAAATTTTGTTTTGCCATTTTAATTTTTTGTGCCATTTCATCTTTTGCTATTAAGTTTAATTTATGTTTTGTTAGTTTCTCTTTTATATTACTTTTTCCTGGCTCTTTCTGCAATTCTGTCTAAAGCTATTTAAGTTCTTGTAATATGTTTGCTGTTGTTTCTTTTTCTTGTTTCTTCTTGCTATATGTTATGGCAAATCCTCACATGCATGCTTTTGCAGTATCCCAAACATTTTGTAATGTTTCTTCTTTTCTATTTTCTTTAAAAAAGAAAATCATTTCTTTTTTCATTATTTATATAAACTCCTTATCCTTTAGTTTATTCTTATGGTGGGTGTTTTACAAAGCATTTTTGTTCTGCCTTTCATTTTATTGATGGAATCTCTGACTACTACCTTGGGAAGGCCAGTAAATGTACAATTATTTTGGACAAAGAAATAAACTGGTACTACTGGAAGGCATATAGCAAAGAAATTAATTCAATAGACCCCCCTGGGGGGGTCAATAGTCCCCCTGGGGGACTTTTGAACTTGTATTTTACAATTTCTCTACAGAAAGTTCAGAAACTGGAAAAGCCTATGCAACAGATATTCCAATACAAATATACTGTGTGCACAATTATTAGGCAAATGAATATTTTGACCATATCATTATTTTCATGCATATTTTCCACCTCCAAGCTGTATAAACTTGAATGCCTAGTAGATATAAGCATATCAGGTGAGGTGTATTTGTGTAATGAGGGAGGGTGTGGCTTAAGGAAATCAACACCTTATAGTAAAAGGTGCATAATTATTTTCCTCAGGCAAAATGGACCAAAAAAGATTTAACTGACTCTGAAATCAAAAATTGTAAAAGTCAGAGGAAAGAAGCACTCTTGAAATTGCTAAGATATTGGGACATGATCACAGAACATCAAATGTTTTCTTGCAAATAGTCAACAGGGTTACAAGAAATGTGCTGAGGAAAAAAAACACACATTAACTGCCAAACATGAATCAGCTCTATTTTGAGTCTGAAGTTCCTCTTTTTGACAGAACTGAGGATTGGTTGGCCACATTCATCTTGCATATAATAATCATACAAAACAGCTCTGGAGACTTCAGTCCATCAATTTCTTTTGCGTACTCTAACCAGTTTGATATCTATGGATACCTGTATGCCTATGGACACTATTCTCTGCACGTGGCAACTTTTTTCCTAAAGTAATTTAAAAAAAAATAAAAGCTGAATTTCAAATAAAAAGCCAGCTTTTATTTCATAAAAATTCTTAGTTGCATAGGCATTCTTAGAAAAAATGCTGCTCCCTGCCATTTATAAATGATTAACTTGAGCAAGAAAAAAAGAGGCAAAGTTGGGAGAAGGGTTAGTGGTAGAAAAATGATGTTAACTGTTTCCTTATGTGAAATATTTTCAATTCAATACTCATCACAGCCACTATTTTGCAAACAAACATCACTGATGGTTCTCAAAATTCCAGACCTACTCTCTTCAGGCACACAACAGCTAAACATTTCTATTAGGATTTTAAAATATGAATTGTCTGTTCATTAACAATGCAAAAATGTATTTGCAAGGCTGATAATCTCCAATTTGGCCACATGGTGGAGAACAGTAGTAGTTATAAACATACACAGAACACATCACAAAAGTCTAATTGCATCTAAAATATCACTGCTTAAATCTGTGTAGATACATATTGTGCTTAAAGAAAATAAATATATGCAACAACTGAGGCAATCAACACAGACTACACAGATAGTTAGCCAAGGGAACAAAAATAGATAAATTGAAGCCTGTGAAATGAGTCCTTACCACTAGCCTATCAGGTATTTTGGAGAGCACAGTGGCACAAGGAAACAATTATTAACAATAGCCATCCATTAACACCCAAATTAGCTAAAAATTCCTTGTTCTTAGTGTAGTTTTACTATGACCAAGTGTGAAGGAAACACCAAGGCTAAACACTCTGCAATACCGTCTCCAAATACTTGGGGTGGCATATTGCACCTTTTCTTTCAGAATGAGACATGCTTTGTACTATATGTGTTTTCTCAGAAGTTTGCCTTTAAGGCCAAATTGAATGCAGTCATATATAAACGTTTCTGGGGATTCTGCCTCTTCATAGAGAATGTAGCTCTTTCATACAAGCTCTTTCCTTCTTGATGGCTTACAATGTAGGTTGGGATCTTCCACGTGACATGCAAGTACCTGGCTATATCCACCTTCGGCTCGACAAACAAACTATGTATCAAAACGCCCAACGGCCAACTGCTTTAGAAAGCACATGCATTAGCTCCTTCATTAAAGCATGCCGCTTTGTGCGACTCATTTCATTGTGAAGCTCGCGACAGAAATAATCGCGCAAGTTTCAGAGTTATCCTAAGCAGTAGAAAGGAGTGCCTGCAAAGGCAGCAGAAAACAAGAAGTCAATAGGAGGAAGAGTGTTTCATCTGGGGTCTTAATACGTTAAGACTCCCGTCTGACGCCGATACCGTATCCTACTACTACTTCAGGCAATAGCCCCGTCTCTCTCACGGAACCCTGTGATTTTTCGTACTCCAAAACGGTACTTCCCCTCTGGCTATTCGCTACCGGTACCTGGCGAAGAAATCGAAAAACAGCGAAGTGCAGCCTACGCTAATCCTCTGAGGCGCTCCGAATACCGGAACCCAATGTATCAGGGGGGAAGGAGTAAGCATCGTCCTGCGAAAAGATTGGCTCCTGCCAACAATTTTCTCTAATCGGAGAAAATGTTCTCCCGGATGGTCCGCCTTCGTGTCTTTCTCGCCCAATAAAAAGTGAAATGACCTACTCTGTAGATGATGCTCCGCTTCAGTCACCTGATAACGCTGTGCTCTAATGAAAAAGAAGTAAAATAATCTGTCATCCATCACGGGACCCTCACGTGAGTTTTTTTTTATATAGTCGTTTCCCGGGGGCGGGATCCAGGAGGAGGGCTTTATTCATCTGGCACTGAGATTTTTGGAACGCCTGTGAGTGTCTTAAATTTCCTTTTTGCTCTGACTACGAAGTGAATGGCCGTGAGAAACTGACCCTGGGAAAAGAGTGGGCGGATAGCTTCTTCAACGAGCAAGTTGTTCTCTTTTTTTGACGTAGAGCCGTCATCTTTAGAAACATTTTCCCTGAGGCCATAAGTGTCAACTCGGCCAGGCTTTTGGTTTAGAAGACTGAGCTTTTTTTTCCCTATGGTTTTAAAACTTTATGGTGACACTGCAGTCTAATTTGTCCCTACGTATATATGCAGGGACGGTTTATCATCGTTAGAGTTGGCAATCTTGGCAATTGGGTCACATCCTTGCTTCTGGCAGACTACATACTGTTGGAAGTTAACACCCACTTCTCTCCTAGAAAAATGAAAATATTAAAAGGCAGAATATTTCCTCTAAAAGAGAAACAAAAAATAGAAATAGAAATCTTAAGACAGAAATTCAGCCCTAGACCCCTATCCTGACCAGCAGATCCTTATTTGGAAGACAATAGACTGATTTATGTATGTATGTATGTATTTATTTATTTGTCAGGATTTCTATACCACCCCCTCTCCCAGGGGACTCGGGGCAGTGTACAGCCAAGTAAAAACACATAGAAACAATTTAAAGGTTACTTAAAATTAATTAAATTAAGGCTGATTTAGTATAAAATTTAACAATTTAAATTTAAATTTAAAAATCGATTAAAATTAAAGTTAAATTCAAGATTTAAAATTTAAAATTTTAATTTAAAAAACCCCATAGATGTCAGGCCAGGATGGCTAGCTGGAATAAATGAGTTTTTAGGGCGCATCGGAAGGCCCGGAGGTCCGCAATGGTTCGAAGGGGGAAGTTCGTTCCATAGGGAGGGCGTTGCCACAGAGAAGGCACGTACCCTAGGGGCTGTCAGACGGCAATGCCCCAACAGTGGAACCCCGAGGAGGCCTGCCCTGTGGGAACACACAGGTCAGCTGGAGGCAACAGGTGGTCCCGTAAGTACCCGGGTCCCAAGCCATGGAGCGCTTTAAAGGTAAGTACCAACACCTTGAATTGCACCCGGAAGGCCACAGGAAGCCAATGCAGCTCGCGCAGGAGAGGTGTAATGTGGGAGTTCTGGGGAACTCCGGCAATTACCCGCGCGGCCGCATTCTGGACTAACTGCAACCTCCGGATGCTCTTCAAGGGGAGCCCCATGTAGAGAGCATTGGCATAGTCCAGACAGGAGGTCACAAGGACAGAAGTGACTATACAAAGAGCGCCCTGATCCAGAAAGGGATCAGGGGCAATCCTGAACTGGGCAATCCTATGGACCTGATAAAAGCCCCCCCTGGAGATGGCCGCGATATCACTCAATGACAGCTGTACATCCAGGAGGACACCCAAGTTGCGAGCCCCTTCCGTGGGGGACAGAGTTTCCCCCCCATGGCCAGCGATAACACAAGCTGGCTGTATCTGGGCACAGGAAACCACAGCCACTCGGTCTTGGCCAGGTTGAGCTGGAGCCTGTTATGACCCATCCAACTCCGCACGGCCTCCAGGCAGCGGCCCATCACTTCGACAGCTTCATTGGGGTGGCCTGGGGTGGAGATGTACAGCTGAGTGTCATCAGCATATTGATGAAAACTCACCCCAAAACCACGGATGATCTCACCCAGCGACTTCATATAAATGTTGAACAGCAGGGGCAAGAGCACCGACCCCTGAGGAACCCCACATATTAGGGGCTTCGGGGTCGATCTCTGCCCCCTTGCCAACACAAATTGCCAGCGGCCGGAGAGGAAGAAGGAGAACCACCAAATCACGGTTCCCCCTACTCCCAACCCCTCCAACCGCCGCAACAGGATACTGTGGTCGACAGTATCGAAAGCCGCTGAGAGGTCTAATAGGACCAGGACAGAGGAGTAACCCCTGTCCCACGCCCTCCAGAGATCATCAACCAACGCGACCAAAGCCGTCTCCATGCTGAAACCGGGCCTGAAGCCCGATTGGAGAGGATCCAGATACAACACTTCATCCAGATGCTGAGAGAGCTCTCGTGCCACCGCGGTCTCAACAGCCTTCCCTAAAAAGGGAAGGTTGGAGACCGGCCGATAACTAGACAGCAAGGCTGAGTCCAGGGACGGCTTCTTGAGGAGAGGTCTCACCACCGCCTCTTTCAGGGCGGCTGACAGAGATCCCCTCTCAAAGAAGCATTAATCCCTGGAACCAACCTCGCGTCACCTCCCGGGTAGCCAACACTAACCAGGAAGGGCATGGATCTAATAAGCAAGTGGTGGCATTAAGGCTACCCAGCAATCTGTCCACTTCATCTGGGGTCACAGGGTTGAACTCAGCCCAGATGATCTTGCCCAAGACCGGCCCCACCCCCCTATCTAGAACAGCCCAGTCAGAGTCCAACTCTCCCCGGATCTGAGCGATTTTATCCTGCAGAAAACAAGAAAAATCCTCGGCCCGTCCCTATAAGGGGTCTTCCCGCTCCCCAATCTCAAGAAGGGAGCGGGTCACCCTGAAAAGGGCGGCCGGGCGATTTTCTGCAGATGCAATAAGGGCAGAGAAGTGAGAACGCTTTGCCATCCTTACCGCCACTAAATATGTCCTAATATAGGATCGTAGAAGTGTTCGGTCAGATTCGGAGTGGTTGGACCTCCAACCACTCTCTAGGCGTCTTATCCGACGTTTCATCTCCCTTAGCTCCCTGGAAAACCAGGGGGCCAACTGGGATCGACTTTGGGTGAGAGGTTGCAAGGGCCCGACCCAGTCGAGGGCCCCGGCAGCCACCCTATCCCAGGTGGCTACCAGGTCCCCAACAGAGTCATGTGTGTGCCTCGGGAAATGGCCCAAGCTCCGTCAAGAACCTCTCAGGATCCATCAGGCGCCTGGGGCGGAACCATTTTAACGGCTCCGCCTCCCTGCAATGAGGGGGTGTGGATCGGAAGTCCAGTCTAAGGAGCGAATTATCCGACCATGACAGGAGCTCAATTAAAACCTCCCCTAAACCTAGATCATTCTGCCACTGTTCCGAGAGTAAAACCAGATCCAAGATGTGACCTCCTGTGTGGGTAGGGTCCCGAATTACTTGGGTCAGGCTCATGGCTGTCATGGAAGCCAAGAACTCCTGAGCCACTCCTGAGGTCGTGCCAGCAGAAGGAACGTTGAAGTCCCCCATAACCATAAGTCTGGGGGTCTCCACTGCCAAGCTGGCTATAACCTCGAGGACCTCAGGCAGGGCCGACATCACATGGCAGGGAGCCAGGTATGTGAGTAGCAGGCCCACCTGAACCCTAAAACCCCACTTCACACAGAGGAATTCACATCCGGCTATCTACGAGACAGTAACTTCCCTAGGACATAGATCTTCCTTAATAACCACCGCCACAACCCCATCCCTTCCCTGAGCCCTCGGCCAATGAAAAACTTGAAACCCAGGTGGGCAAAGTTCAACCAGAGGGACACCCCCCTCTGGGCCCACCCAGGTCTCGGTAA